>JAODLL010004189.1:0-11274 GCA_026546735.1 Forbesichthys agassizii | reverse complement strand
TATATAAAATATTTTGCTCCTAGTTACCATTCTGTGGTGATAAAAAAAAAAAAAACTACAGACTATACCATCAAGTAGCATTTGTTTGTTTACCATGTACTATAAACATTTGCAACAGCCATATGTGCACCAGGGCTAGCTATGAGGTAGTTTACATTTGTAGGCCCCTTAGCAACCACAGAGATGACACAAAGACAATTCAGTGCAAAAACATAATTAAAAACATCAAACCATACACCATTTACAGTAGGACTGGACCAGAATACTTGAGGATTTGGGTATCCGATGGTGGCGTTTAGTACAAGGTGGAACATGTACTAAAAGTAACCCTCGAGAACAGTGCATCATGGTGATCGAACACTGCGAGATACCAGTAAGTCACAATCAGGAAGCGAACGTGGTTGTCTGCGTTTCCACGCTGATCGATCTATTTATGCCCGTCCAGGCTAGAATGCAAACCCAGTTTTAAAACTAAATTGCAAGCAGTGTTTCCGTTTTAAGGGCTTGACAACTCCGAAGTAGTATGGATGAAAGGCGTAAACATAGTTAAAGTTATATTTTAAAACTGAAACAGTGTTGTACACTACACCTAAAGTGTCAATCGAAAGCTCTGCACGCAGCAGCTAATTTGAGAGCACGGCAATTGCTGTCATGGGCGGATACTACTGAGTCTTCATAGGTGAGTAGTTGACTCAACATTTTAAGTACAGTATGCTGGTCTGACAAAGCAAGTGTTCATTGTACCTGCTGATAGCAATGGTCGAGTTAACATGTGAAGGATTTTGGAATTAAATGCCTAAATAGCATCAAGGGGCTAGCACCATATATTGACACTCACAGCAACATTGCAGGGTGAACATTTTCTTGAATGACCTCAGTTAAGTGGGGCCTGTAAAATCATGAGGCTCAATTTCATTCTGAGAAGGCTGTGTTCACAACCCTTTCTACATACATAATGTGACAATGTTTCCTGTCAGCACAATAGTGCGGAGGTCGGTCAGATGGGTAAGAAAAAAAGAAAAACAAATGTATTTCATACTGTGTCTATAGCCATTAGAGAAGATCAATAGAAGAGCATTTATTTAACAGTAAATACCCTACGCAAAGGTGATACACTTCTAATCATCCTGTTGGGGTGGACGGTTAAAGGGTAGTTTACCAAGAGGCACTTGACCTTTCAATGAATGAGCCTGTAAGGTCTAAGCAAGTTCAAAAAATAACCTGAGCAGTGAGAATGTTCATGACATTACTGGAACAGAGTCTCCTTTCACTCATTTCATTGAAAATATTAGACATCTACTAAACACAGTACACTCATACAAACCAAATGTTTCTAAGAAACAAATTCCTTCCCATTTCTTAATGAAATATCTCCTAAAAGTATACTTTCATTATACATGGAGGTTTACGTATGCGCAAACAAGGATTCAGTGCTTGTGGATAATTAGGCTATGTTCAGACTGCAGGCAAATCAAACTTGTTACTCAAATCTGAAGAGAAGGTCATCTGCTGCAAGTGATCAGATCATAAATGTGTCTGTCATGTGTCTAGACATCACCAATTTATCTGCACGGGTCGCTGTGGCAACATCATATGCATCAGAAACTACGTTGACAGGCGGATGCAGGAGAAATAAAAGTGCATCGTCTCATCCTACTAACAATGGTGCGGTCAAGTCACGGTGCAGACAAACTCGCATTGGATTTCAAAGTGGATTGCAATGTTGCTGAGGTTCACTGTTGCAGAGTACTGGTGAGTAGTGCGAAAAATACATTGCGATGTTCTGTGCTGTGGTCATGGCAAGCTTCACTGTGCACTAAGAATGTTGCAAATGACGCAGCTAGAGCAGTTGTCCCCAATCCTGGTCCTGGATGAGTCGTTATAACAAGCTATTCATGTGAATCAGGTGTGTTGGAGCAGGGAGAAATCTAATACATGCAGTGCAGCAGCCCTCTAGAACAAGGACTGGGGAACCCTGAGCTAGTGCATCCAGACTGAGAAGCTGTAGAAATCTGATTGGAATATACATTTCAAACCACCTCCAAATGTAGGTTAGATCCGATAAAAGGAGAAATTCATAAAAATAAATTGAATTTCATGTGATTTCAGGGAGCGGATTTGGGCTAGCAGGCTGAACGAGGCCTAAGTTTGATCATTGTATATGAGTAACACTTAAGATAGTGTTAATTAAGTTATTGGGGGGGAAGGGGTTAACACATTTGGCCCTATAAGCAATGGGAATTGAGAACACACTATAGCACATACAAGCTGACATATCCATATTAACATATTAAAGCAGGGCTCCAAACTGCGACCATCTTTGGAGAATATGCAAATATGTTAGTGTTATATTATTATTACTGCCGCTATGTTGCTTCATGAAGTCTGCAGAGCTCTCTGCTTACTGCATTCAAATGCAGTAAGCAGATGCAAACTTTTGTCCGCTCTCTCGCCTTGGCTGTAAAGCTGGTATTGCCGTACGGGTATTGCCGTACGAGCGGTGTGCCTTCTCACTGTTCAGTTCTACTTTGGATATCTAAACTCTGGCTTCGAACGCTCTCCAGTTACACACCGAACTTACAGTCAACTACCGGCATTCATTTCACCTGTTAAGTTGTGTGGGTAATATGGAGTTGCGAGGGACGCGTTGTTGGATATTATTGTAGTTGCGTCTTCAGGGTTTTGTTTTGTTTTATCGTTATGCTGTTAACTGCTAATCGCGTATCTGGGCACATTGTTTTGCTCGTCACTCAGTGCTCGTTCAAACGTCCATCTGTGCTTGTAATCACCTTGTTACAATGATTAACTAAAATTATTAATGTTCGAGCTAACATTAGCTAGTTATACTAGCGGTAATTTTCAAATTACTCAGTGAGGGTCTTATTATGATACCTTGAAGTTTTGAATTTAATTAAATGCCTTACCGTAGTTGTTCTAGAGGCTAAAATATTTTAGTTGTCATTGTTGTGCGGTCAAACATTTGATGCAATACTTCAGACGAGTATCTGACCTGGCAGTGAGTGGCACAGTGCTACTCAGCATTAATGCGTCACATCTGGGCGAGTTTCCCTGTGAGAATTTCAACCAAAAATAAAAGGGAGACAAAAAGCTCTCAGCCAGGCTGTAAACATTTCAACTAAATCTAGTAGGCTATTTACAGTGCCCTCTCTAAAGTAGTAGTGGATCAAATAGGTATTAGGCTATAAATTAATACATGCCATTATAACATTTAAAGTAGTGTAATTTAATGTTTTTAAATTGGTCTACCTATTGACATGAACTGAGAACGCTGGTGTTATTATATAGTTCTGTATGGTGTAGGCACACAAACACTAGCCTGGTGAAACCAGACCTAAGATTTACTTTGTGAAGGTCTGGCAACTTTCCATTGGGAAGTGTTAACAGTTCTACTGGGCGTAGAGACCTCTGCTCTATGACTACTATTGGACAGCCTTTGACTAATAGGCTTTGCTACAACTGTTTTTGATCATCTGATCTAGCTCTACCACCATTTCAAAACATGCTTGATGTCATCTCTCTAACCCATCGTGATTGGTCCGCCAGCAGGGTGGCTGTGAAAATGGGGTTTACAGACTATAGAATCTCATTTTAGAAAATGTATGAGAGCAATTGTCGGGCGGAGCCAGGCTACACTAGCACCATCCAGGTGCAACAACATCCCCTCCCCACTCCACTGCTAAAAACGTATGACTTAAATGACGAAAACACTGAAAAATATAAATGAGCTGCGTCGATTAGTGGTGCGCCTATCGTTTTGTGCTGGTGCTCCTCTAATTTCCAGTAAGGAGCACCAGCGCTACTAGTGGAAAAAGTTAGTCTGGAGCCCTGTAAAGTGCATCAGTATTGCATACATCTATTTAAATGCAAGTTTGTCAGAGTCATGCATGTTCTGTGTAGGCTGGCGTGCTGATGAATGTGTGCTGTAACGCAAGACTCACTCTAGCACTCTGGCCAGCAATAAGCTGGTCATCCTCTGTCTGCACACTGGTCCGGCTGCGAACATCAAAGTCTTCGGTCTCAAAATCGGAGTCGTCCAGCTCCTCTGGAGTCTGTAGAGGGATGGAAGAGGAAGAAAATGGTTGAGGAATGCAACAACAGAAAAGAGTTGGGTTGTGAAGTACATAGAACAGTAAAAAAAAGATGGTATGCAATATTTGTGATCCATGACAAATTCCTTCACAATGGCAGCTTGCGATATCATCCAAAAAATGACCTTTACCCAAAAGACTCTTACAGAAAACCATAAACTCTAAATTAATTTGTAAATCAAGTCTAATGTTCCGCCTGTGCATTTTGAGGGGAATTATATGGTATGCGCTCGTGTGAAGCATACTGGAGGAAAAACGCTTCAATCAAACTCCCATCTGTTAGAGAAAGGAGAGATGGTGCTCTAAGAGTGCAGCAGCCTCCTGCTCCTAGCCATTTTGTTTGTCCTGCGTTGCATGCAAAGCAGGCCAACGTGTTCCCCTAGTAAATATTAGTATGCACATTGAAACAGTGCCTCAGCGGGGACACTTAAAAAACACTAAACCAACTAGAAAGTGCATTTGGTGGCACTGTGAGTGAAAGGAAGATGATGTGGACAGATAAAGGTGCATTATCGTGCCTGTGCCACTACTTGTGCTTATCCAACTGTCTCGATACCTCCCTTCTGTAATGGATTTGGCTTCCTCACATCTAAAAATAGCTTAAGGACTCTTGGTCCCAGGGCGGAAAAACGGGGATACGGTTTTCAGGTGCATAGCAATAGTGACTCACAGGCATTTCTTTCAACCCAGACAATGCTGTTCAGTGATGCAGCGATATCACCTGTCGGGGTCTGTGCTACAGATAACCTGTGGACGTGGGAGGCTCACAAATGATAGCCCATGGTGGATGTCCTATGGGAAACTAGCGAGGTGACAAAGACGCCTGCAGTGAAACCAAAGTGGTAAGGAAATTGAGCTTTGCCCTTAGCTAATGCGCTCTTTGTTATGGGTGGGAGCAGTACAGTAATACCTATTTACCGTATTCCTCCTGTGACATTGTGCAGCCGCCCATGGGCAGAGAAAAAGGCTGCCTATGTTTCTTGACAGGACAGAGCATGCAGAATCACCTTGGGCTTCGACATGCTGGACAAAAACAGTGGCAGCTCCTTCTTAGAGACAGTTTGATATCGCAGAGGAATGTCCTTTGATGTCCCTGTAGGTGGGCTGGGGTTCGGTGTGCCTGTCACACACCCGAGGGACAGTCGACAAGGGCTGCCAGTGCTCCACTTACAGAGGTTAAAGACTCTGTCCATCTTAAGTAGCCCAAACCACACACTTGTCTGTTCCTATTGAGGAGCAACCCATTGTGCAACGCGTGCATATTAGTACTAGCAGAAATAGAACCTGTGTGTGTATACAAACCTCTGGAACTGACATTTTACTGAGCTTTTACCGCTACAGATATGCAGGTTTTAATATTCTGTCCAGCTGGACAAAAATAAAATACTGCTCCCCCACTTTCCATAAACTGTGCCAGACCAGGAGACCAGCCAAGTCAAAAAGTTATTAATTCAAATAATTTTTTGTTTTTAATATAAATCCAGATGCCTTTATTCTAAGCCCATTACACAACACTAATTGGTGTTGTATTTATAAGGATTGCTCTCATATGGATATTTTCACCTCGACTGTCATGGTTATTGATATTGTAATACAGCAGTTGCTTTTAGCTAGGATGAGTTATCGGACAGATGAACATATTTTAGCTTTGGGGCAATGGTCCAGCCCACTAACGTTTAACCACTGTACACTGTTATGCGTGTGCTAAGAAAACACAGGCATCAATTCCTGCACTACCGGTGTGTTGTTAAAGCACAACGTCAACCACAAGGTGAGAAAATCATTAACAACATCTGGATTGGTGTTTGAGAGGACACTAGCATACTCTCGGACCTATTGAGACCAGCATAGGGGGTGTGTATGTTCCTGCCCATGTTATTTGAAACAAAAGATCAGAAATATATAGTAAACAATGCAACAACCGTATGTTGACTGCTCTACAGAGCCTTAATAACACCACAGCTAATGTGCATAACAGCTGAGCTCCTTCATGCTGAATAGTCACTATGAAACCTGTGATTACATCACAGGTGATCCTGATATCCTAGCAAACACCTGGGGAAAATATGATTCAGAGATCAGAGTTGATCTTCTGCTCTCAGTAAACAACAGACTGAACAGATTCATAAGTTGCAGAGCTTTAAATGAATCCATCTCTATTTTACAGTAACAATCCCGACACACCCACATGCCAGGTAGCATTCAGCCAGACCCCTGGGCCCTATAGTAACATCTTAATCTGTGTAACAAGAGCGGAGCAGAGGATAAATTGAATGTAG
Source organism: Forbesichthys agassizii (assembly GCA_026546735.1). Classification (NCBI taxonomy): domain Eukaryota; kingdom Metazoa; phylum Chordata; class Actinopteri; order Percopsiformes; family Amblyopsidae; genus Forbesichthys; species Forbesichthys agassizii. Next base: position 4,886 of record JAODLL010004189.1, on the reverse strand, counting down.
TTCTCAGGCACTCATTCCAACAAAAGAATGCTAATTAAAACCTAAATTTTAAATCAATTAGTTATTATAATGCAAATACTGCATAATGGGTCCTTAGTAACTGATTTGTCTAAGTCTGAGCAACATTAACAATGGGTGCACAAGTAAAGTTACTACTGTCCCTGCACAACTTACTGTCAAGACTAATGGTTCTAATTTAATAAATAATGGAGGTGAGAACAATGGAAAATTATAGCACAATACAATAAACCAGCACATCGCAATGTAAAACAGAAAAATAATTAGGTTCAACAAGTGGCTGAAATAGACTGAATACTAATTACGCTAATACTCAAGAAGAAACTCCAATGTTGTGGTTTGAAGGGGTTACAGAGTATACTATGAAGAATGCTTCAAAGGCACCTGACCACCATCTGTCTCAGTTACAGTTCTACTCAAGTAAAAGCCATTAAGAAACAGACAACCAAGGCTGTCGTTACACCGTATTGCCAAGTCTGGTCATTTAGGTTAAAACCTGACAGATTAAAGTCATCACGGGCTCCTTGGGGGCAAGCCTCCCCTCCTGCCCTGAAGCAATGCAATTCTTTACAACACACACACACACACAAAGGCGTAAGAGGGAACATGTGCCAAGTTTACTTACTCTGATCATAAGCACTGCTTTGCGGATGTCACGGACGCCATCGTACACCAGGCGAGATGCGTCTATGAACTCGTTCTCGTCCACAGGCTGGGTGGGGTTGGCGCTCAGGGCCTCCACAGCGGCCTCCACCTGCTCTGTGAAGCGGGGCATGACTGCAGCACACAGATATGGGCCGGGCAAAGAAGTTTTAGGTGAATGCAAAACCAAGTATCCATGTGAGACATTTAGACCATAGAACCGTGTTTGCCTTTTGCTTAAAATTAAACACTTACAAAAGGCTTTGAAAGTCTCATAGATTTCTGCTCTGTTGGTTTCTACACTAAACATTGTTGTTCCAACTAGTAAGTGGTATGGGCATGGGGACTGAAACATAGAATGCTGTTATAGAGCAAGTAAACAAACCAATCTGCATGTGAGTAATTGTATGGACATTTCTAAATAGCTATTCCAGTTGCACTACATTTTCATCATTGATGATATAATTAATCCTCTGCCAGTATTTATGCTATCTGTGTTAGCAGCATGGGTGTGGGGATGCAGAGATTGACTGGGTGGGAGTTGGTCCATTGATAAAAATAAAAATGCAGTTGACATGTGCTGCCAGCTTCATGGAGCAAGTTAAGAGAAGCATTTGCTATAAAGACATGCACTCACCCTTTTTTACATTAAACTACTCTGGAAGTCTTAACTTATAATTAGCACGAAGTAAACTGTCTAGATCCATTGCTATAATAAATATCCATTAGAGGTATAAATAAAACAGAAGTATATTTCGCAGTTGAACTGTCGCCTTGAATTTTATAAGGATTCTCCTCTGATACCAGGTCACTTAATATAGGAATACATGTTTTACTGAGTTGCTGCAGACCTACTGTACTACCAGACCACTAGGGCATTCTGTTTAATATTTTATTTTATATTAAGTTGTATAATGTCTGTTTAATATAGAAGGGACACTATCAGTGATTGCGGTAGACTTTATCGTTTTTCGTCAATTTTTGTCAGGCAGGGTTGAAAATATAACATTTTTAACGACAAAATTACGTTTTAGTTTGGCGTTCATCTCCAATTTACACTTTCACAAAACAGCATCGGTTTAACATGGCAGAATAAGATTGATTGAAAATAAATATGTATCGTCTTTTTGTGATATTGTAGGAGCAGTGGGGCACATCAGTTGTTATAATTCAGCCACCGCAACAGTTATGTCGTCATGGTTTTGATGATGCGCTTTGCTGGTGAAAAATTAAAAATGTTCAGGGGTTCGCGAAGTAAAAAGAAAAAATCTCTCTTAATTTCTCCCATATCGACTACTATAATATCAATATTATGCCACACTACCGGTACTGTAATCTGCACAGGCTAAACCTGACATATGTGGAACATGCAGACTGTATAGAATGTAGTGGCTGGTGATCAGAATATTTGTGGGGCAGATGCGTAGCCTGATGTCAATTTAACTAAATGCATGTAAGATACACAAACGCTAGCTAGCTAACAACAAGCTAGCTAACAAAACACATAGAAAACAGGACATTGTAAGGGGAACCGATGCCTCGGCCAGGCTTTGTATTGTTCCAAGATTATGTTAGAATAAATTCCCTACCTTAGCATTAGGCCCGTTGATTTTGTGTTTCTCAAATATCCAATTTTTCAAACGAGTTCTCAAAACAAAGTTAGTAGTGATGAGCATAGTTTGATTCAACATGCAAGTAAAGACTAGGAAATTGGCATCCTGCTTCAAGACTGGTAGATTTCACTCAGTGTAATCTGTCAAACTGACGGACGGCCTTCAGTTTCTTCAGTCATTGTTAAAAATATTCAGTCAATGACGGAATATATTTGGTTAATGCAACTTGTGCATTATTAATGCCCCAAGAATACTGAAAACCTTGAAATGTGTCCCCAGTCAGGTTTGAGAGAAGTAAGCTGGCCTTCCAGTCATTTGTTACCAAATAAGAGGGTGGGGGTGATATAACCCATTAGAGCAGTAGTTCTCACACTGGGGGTCGCGAGACACAGAGGAGAGGGGTCACAAGATGATTTTCAGAAATTAAACAATTGAAAATTATTAAAATGGCATAAGCGTTAGTAGTTGTACAATTGATACATAGCTTTGAGGTATCCTGCAACTATCCTCTCTGGCATTGTTATTTGGGGGGGTCACAAGCTGAAAGGTTTGAAAACCCCTGCATTAGAGGAGCAATCTTTTAAGAAGCAGTACAGTCAGAGACATACTATAGGATTCATAGAAAGAGATACAATTAATTTTAATATTCATCACTAAGGTCCACATTGAGAAGAAGAATTATGTTGCTCCTAATCACAGCCAAATACCGCAAAGTCCATCCGGTTGGAGGACTCTAGCTGGGAAAATAGCCGAGGACCAAGGAGAGCAATTCATAGCCACTTTCACCTTCCTCGCCATTCATCACATTGGACTGATACTGTGTATCCCTGGAGAGACCATTATCTTCTGCTTTCATCTGGTGTAATTCTTCTCATTCTAGCATCGAAATAGCCTGTTCAAGGCATTGAACTCTAGCCCTCAGACCAGGTGCAACACGTGTGCACAAAAAGCTTTTGACCTCTGACAAATCAAAAACAGAAAAAGCACCATTTTCACTTAATGCTTTTGAAAAGTCTTACCGCAGGGGGGTAGACCCATGGAAGTAGTTGCTACGGTGCTGGTGTAGATAGAGCACATTTAGACCTTCCCTCACAAATTCCTTTTGCTGGTTTGTATACTGCACGGTGCACTTCATAAGGCTTAAATGGGATGCGTAATTGCATCAGTGACCCAGTTAGTGAAGTTATGGTTATGGTCTATGTAGCATTTCTGACTGTATACCTGTGTTAGTGAGGAGCTTAGTTGCCTCTAACACCTTCTCTGTGTACACTCCAGGCTCGTAGTTGTCCATCTCTGAGGTAACCACGTGAACCACCCTGGCAGCACGACCTCTAATGGCCCCGGCTGTGCGATCCAGACCGTCAACGTCCTTCTCCTGCAGAGCGATCACGCACTTATTCACGTCCTCCAGAATGTGGTTCTCTGAAAGACAGTGTCAAGTCAGGTTGTCCATTTGCAGTTTGCCATTGGCCAGCCAGTTGTCTCAACCCTCAATGGCCAGTCTGGACACAGTCACTGGTACCATTGGCTGTGTATGTAGGCGGGGCTTGCGGCATGTGAAAGCAAGTTTAACTTTAAGGACAAGGGGTTTCAATGCATGACCTTTGCTCAAGGATGGGATTGAAATCCTCATCCTTCATGCTGTGTTTATATTGTCCCTGGCTTACGATGGCTAATGGGAAGCACAAGGGCAGGAGGAAGACTGAAGACAAAACGCCCAGGCCACTTATAAACAGGCAGCCTGTGAAATGCAAATGTACGCTTTGTAAATGACAATATGTCCTTGGCTGGAGGTGAGGAGTCACTCTGCTTAATGCTTAATGAGAGCTCTTTAAGGATATGTGTGTGTGTGTGTGTGTATGTGTGTGAGTGTGGATGACAGCCTGAGACGTGCCGATACTTTAGTGTTTCTGTCGCGATTAGCCTAATCAGCCGATGCATGTATGGTGCTCATCTTGGAAGACTAATACCACTGTCAGCACCAAGACCCTGCTACTCCACCTCTTAACAATGCTCTTAAATGCCTGGGCACATATTTATCTAAGTTGCGTCAGCCCAGGCAATCTTCCAATTAACACACTTTCGTGTTTAAAAGATAATTTAGCATGACCGGGCAAAAGCATTAGAAGGGTCGCTCTCCCCAAATATAGTTGTGGAATGCAAAATGCGTGCCTCTTACCAGAGACACACAGGAAGTCGTCGATGGATGTGATATCGTCCACGGCGTCAGTGAGGACGCGAACCTGCTTCTCCCACTGCTCCTTGAATAGGTCCATGTTATCCTGGGCCACCTTACTGTTAGGCTTAGCAGCCAGGGCCAACGCTGCATTAATCACCTGCAATCACCCAATTACAACCATTAAAGCCTCATTACAGTGGAGCCCTCGACCACAAAGTTAGCATAGGCCGACATACCGCTGCATGCAGCATGAAACCAATTCACCCCTGCAGGGTTATAGAAAATATAGTCTGGTACATGGGGGTGGGGCTAAGGAGAGGCAGGGTTATAGAAAATAGAGTCAGGTACCTGGGGGTGGGGCTAAGGAGAGGCAGGGTTATAGAAAATAGAGTCAGGTACCTGGGGGTGGGCTAAGGAGAGGCAGGGTTATAGAA
>JAODLL010004187.1:0-10764 GCA_026546735.1 Forbesichthys agassizii | reverse complement strand
CCCCCCCCCCCCCCCCCCCCCCCCCCCCCAGCTGTTCAGTGCTTGTGTGTAATAGCATCATGTTATCTGTCAATAATGTCATTTTGCCATGCTCATGTAGCCGGTCTGGCTTAGACCACGCTATAAGCCATGTTGTGTCTAGAGGACAACTGCTGGTTTGCAAACAGGATGGGTTTATTACACCTGCGTGATACCATAAAAAAAACACACAGCGACTTCATACAGGCTTACAGTACGTGCACACCTTTAACATAAGAGGGAAAATGGACCACATAAAATGTGTGCAAACTACGCTATCTTAGCTAAAGGAACGGTAATTAATTCTGTAACACATTAGTGCTGTATACAATTTATAAAATATATTCACACAGATACAAGCATTACAGCAACAAAACAATATTTTTGTGACATTTGAAATAATAGTAAAGCCCTACGACGGCGTATTAGTGCCATACAAAAAGGACTGTAGGGACTGGGGGCAATATTCTGCCATTTAAGTCTTGGATTGGAAGTCTTGGATGGATTTGGATATTCAGAGATTATAAACTCATATAGCGAGAAAAAACTAAGAAATACAGTGTCAAAGACGTCACTTCCTAAAGTGCAAGAGCTACTGTGTACAGTACTGTATCCTACGTAATTGTCTTTATCAGGAAAGCTGAGCAAGATCAACGAAACAAGTTAATATATGGTATGCCCGGGATGTTTTACTGTTGGCAGTAAGAACAGTCGTCAAAAACCTTCTCTGCAGAATATGGTTGGCTTGGCATAAACCTGAAGAGACTGGCTTTACAGTATCTCACAAAAGTGAGTACACCCATCACATATTTGCAAATATGTGAGCATATCTTTTCATGTGACAACAATGAAGAAATTACACTTTTCTGCAATGTAAAGTAGTGATTGTACAACTTGTAGAACAGTGTAAATTTGCTGTCTCCTCAAAATAACACAACACACAACCATTAATGTCTAAACCGCTGGCAACAAAAGTGAGTACACCCCTAAGTGAAAATGTCCAAACTATATTTTACTTTTCTTTGCCAGGATAAGCTTAAACTCTTAAACATGGTTAATAAGTTGCTATACAGTATATAAGCGTTAGCAAAGTCATCCAAAGTATGCTAATGTTTGTGTGATTGTGTAGTAAACAGCTAACTTATGTTATGCTTTTAATTACTCAAATTTGTGCTTCAAGATGAAATTCCTTAATTTATTTACCAGTGTTAGGGTCCAAAAATACAAGGTAATGCTTGCCTTGTACAGTCCATGGGTCAATGTGATGAAGCATGCAATGAATATGTATTACAGTAGTCACTTGTTTGTTGCTTTCATTTTTTTTTTTTAAGAAACTAATATGAATTCCAATAGTTGTAAACCTACTCCTACATCTGTATGTGTGAGAGAAAAATATGAAAAGGAAATTAACTTTCTCAGGTTGGACAATATCTTAGTATGCATGTACACATTTAATTTTCTACCATGTTTGTCTCTCTATCTGCTTAGGAAGAAAAAATGAGAACCCCACAAATCCTGATTATGTACCCTACCTCACATATGTCAGCTGGACAATGGAAGACTAACATATACCAACAATAGGTTTGAGTTAATGTACAGCAGATGAAACTGAAAAGCACTGAGACTTGAGACTGCACTGAGACTAAGACTCCCAGCAGTGATGACCGTTCATGGGAGATGAGACTATTATACAGATATTGTACAAATGTAATTATTATAATTATTATATTTAATTATTGCAAATAGAGGCTTCAATGTCAAAAATACAGTAGGCTGCCTATATTGTGCACATTTGGCCAGCTGAAATTGTATCCAGTGAAGCAACAGGTGGACTTGCTGCCATCACTAGCATGAGACCAGGTCAGGAACTAATGCACCATCCCACTGTCTCTCTGCCAAGCAGCCGCTCAAGGACAGCTTACCTCCTTTGAGAAGATGGTAAAAGTTTACTTAGTTGGTCCCTACAGAATAGACAAGCAGTAGTTGCTTACTACGTCAAATGTTTATATTGCAATTTTCCCTCCTGTAATAATCATTACTTTTTCCCAGTTTTGGTATGGAGGACCAGGACTGCCATAATAAAAAAATTATAAATAAATATATAAAATTATAAATAAAGAAAGAAAAGTATAAATAATTAAATAAATATAAAATTAATTGAAAATATAATACTTATTTTTATTAAAAAAGGCTATTTCTGTATTTTTACATGTATTTATTTATTTGTGCATTTCTACATTTATTTATTTAATTTTTTGTACAAACACTTATTTATTAGTACATTCATTTCTACATTATTTTATTTATCTCTGTATTTCTACATTTATTTATTTATTTATTTCCATATTTCCACATTTCCTTGTTTTATTTATTTCCTTATTTCCGTGGACGGAAATGTTAAGAAGGTAGGCGGTCCTACCTCAGGCTATATGGAGAGCTGGGGTTACGCCTATTTCTGTTTCCTGCCGAATTCAGTGACACTTTTGAAATTAAGTATGTTAATTAAATAAAGCAGAAAAAGCATGAAAAAGTTTGATAGATCTATAAATAATATCAATTAACCTTAAAACGACGAGGCTGGTGTAGATAAAGTAGATTATTATTCACTTTTTATTCAGAAATCGCTAAAATCACAAGCTTTTTGCAGAGCAAACCACCATCGATATAGCTAACCTTTTAGTAACCCTTTCCCGAACTAAAACGGAAGCGAGACACAAAAAGTGCGCAAGAAATCCCACACTCACACACACTAATAGATTGTACATGATTTAGGTGGCGCGTGAGCACTTTCGAAAGGGTCACTGAATTAGGCAGGACACAGAATTAGGCGTAACACCGGATTGGTTATAGCGGTGTGTTTGGAGCTACTACTACTGCCCCTAGCCTAGGTTACTTAAGTCTAAGAAGAAGCTACTGTATATACCTATGTCAATAACAATATGTCAGGCAAAAATTAAAAAAATTATATTTATGCTGTATTTGACCTTAATTTACTAATGAGCAGTGTCATCCAATTTAAATATTTAACCTGAAATGGAATCTCACAGGGGTTATCTACATTTTAATACCAAAATAAGCTTTGTAACTTGTTCAGAACTGCAAAAAAACCTTATGTAATATAAGGGCATGTTTTTGCAAGGAGAGACACTTTGAATATAGCCTAGTGAGATAGGGTGTAAAAAGTTAAACAATATTATTATCTTACGTTGGACAATATATATTAAGCCGAATAAGATGTGTACGTTGTAGCCTACTAAAGTGTTACATGTCATTTTACAGTAGTACCATAGAACTATATAATAGAGTAGTACATGCAAGCTAGCTTTTGCTGCTACTGTTTGGATGGTTTCAGGGACCAGCATATCACAAGAGCATGTTTGTTTAGTTTGAATATGTTTCTGCAGATGGAAAACTCACTCAACTCAACTTGAAAATGAAGTGACTCAAAGTTAACAAAATATTGACTTAAAATACTGGTTATTATACATATTTTGTTTTCAACAGAAAAAAGGCGAGCTGCAGATGTTCATATTAAAAGAGAATGTACAGTAACAAAATGGGAAATGTTGTAATTGTTTTATATCCAAATGTATTCCTATATGTATGTAATCAACTGTCCTACTCATGGTATCGGTACCATACAGTAGGACTGTCGAGGCCATTCCCAGATCAAAATACATTTTTTACTGTACAGTACTAATAGCTATACGGTACCGTACTATACCGGTATTCAGGCCAGCTCAAATTCACGAATGCCTCCGGTATCGTACTGTAGGCCTATCGTGATATACATATCTTTTTCAGGACTGTGTATTTCAAAAATAATGTTGAAAAGTCCAACAAAATGTACAGATCTTTATTGTAAAGGGTTTAAACTATGGAAGTCCTAAATTCAAATGAAAATGCAATCCCAAATAGCATTTTAATTGTCAAACAATTCCACGCTTTAGAGTGGATTTATACTCAATCCGGCTGTAGCCTGAGGTAGGACCGCCTACCTTCTTAACATTTACAGCCACGGAAATACGGAAATAAATAAATAAATAAATGTAGAAATACAGAAATAAAAATATATATAAATACAGGAATAAATAAATAAATAAATGTATAAATAAATTAAATAAAAAATAAAATGATCTCAAAAGACTTCCTGGTAAAAGGATTTCTAGGAACCTCCGATGTTCCTAGAAATGGAGGCATAAGCAGCTTTAGTTGTCTCCTAAAAGTTGTCGTGATCTAAATTAGCCGGCAGAAATGAGGACACACGTAGATTTATAATAATATATTTTGTATTAACAAAATGCAATGATGAAGTCAAAGTTACAATTCGTCACGGCCGTGGTCTGAAACGCATCCACAGTCAGGTAAGGTCACGTGAGAATGGCGTCAGATCCCCTTACCCAATTTCCCTACCCCTTATATAATTTACACCTAGCCACTCCCACTAGTACCCTGAACAGGATGTTACCATTTCTCTTTCCGCCTTCCTTCTTCCACTTCTAAGATCTCGTGTCTCATATTGTTTATACATCGCCCTCTATTGGCCAGAAAATGAGCAGTAACAACAGCCACGTAGATCCAAAAGTGGGGTGTGGCTTGTACATGTACACACGTTGTACAAAGCAAATAGAACAAGAAAAGCATAACAAATAAAACAGCATTATAATTTATAATCTGACAAATTAATACGCATGTGTCAAAGCATGTTCTAGAGAAACAGCTGCAGGTGTTTGAATAAATAAATGTATATAAAAATAATTATTTAAATAAATAAATGAATAAATGCACAAATAAATAAGTAAATACATGTAAAACATTTTTATTATTTTTTCAATTATTTTTATATTTATTGAATTATTTATACTTTTATTTATTTATACTTTTATATATATACTGTATATGTATTTATGTTTTATTATGGCAGTCCTGGTCCTCCATATACATATTACAGAGTTTGTCAGAGATATTTATTTTATCATACACTTAAATCTTGTCAGATATAGCCTAGTAGGCCTAATTTAATTTGATTTGCCATTTTGATCTTACAATCGTTCAACTTGGTAATATGGTAAAAACGAATATTTTACCATCACAAGCAAAACACAAATGATAAAGCCGATTTTAATCAGTTTGGACAAAGTTGGAGGTAGAGCACTCCGCGTGGTGATCAGTCCTACACGCTCCCGCGGGTTCCACTCGGTTCCACTCAGTTCTACTCCCCCAGTCGCAGCACGTATTCACTACCCTGTCTACAAATTTTGCTTGTTTTTTGTACCGCTGGCAAACGATTTATAAAAGAATTGGTAGGTTCCAGAAAGGTCCCACGGCAATGATAAAATAACGTTGCGTGTAGGTTAAATTAAATGTATACTATCACCTCCTATAGGCTAATTAAATGTCTTAATATGTTTTATACCGAAGCAGCACAAACGAAAATTTCAACAGCACAAACGAAGCAAGCAATTTCCTTGAGGCACCTAAGACCTTGAGACCACAGCCCTTCACCACAGCTTCAGCAATGGAAGCTTTGAACATTTCCCATTTTCTCAGGTTCAATGTCCCCAACCTCCACAGGGATGCCAGAGAAGCTCTGCCGGAGGTGTGAGTTGAAGATCTCATGGACAGGGGCCTCCTCCAGACGTTCCCAGTTCACCCGCACTACCCGTTTGAGCTTACCAGGTCTGTCCAGAGTCTTCCCCCACCCCTTGACCCAACTCAACACCAGATGGTGGTCGGTAGCCAGCTCTGCCCCTCTCTTCACCCGAGTGTCCAAAACATGTGGCCTCAGGTCAGATAATACGATCACAAAATTGATCATCTACCTTCGACCTAGGGTGCTCTGGTACTACGTACACTTATGAGAATCCTTATGTTCAAACGGTGTTTGTTATAGACAGTCCATGACTAGCAAAGAAGTCTAAGGACAAACGCCCACTCAGGTTTAGATCCGGGAGGCCGTTCCTCCCAATCACACCTCTCCAGGTATCTCTATCATTGCCCACATGCACCTTGAAGTCTCTCAGCAGAAGTATGGAGTCCCCTACTGGAGCCCCATACAGGACTCCCCTTACATTAGGGGTGTAACGGTACGTGTATTCATATTGAACCCTTTGGTACAGACGTTACAGTACAGTGCATGTAGTTTGTACTGTATGGTGGCGCGAAGATGTATAATGCAGAACCTAAAGTTACAAGCGCGAGTTTTCACACAGACGCTGTAAGCCTTAAACTGGGCCTTACCTGCTACTTTTAAAACAGCTGTGTGGGGAAACTGTTCTGCTTGTGTTTGATCGGAAAATCAGTGTGTTGGCATTAAGTAAACAAGCCCGCTGCACAATTCTAAGTTAAGTGGAATTGTTTTCAGAGTTTTTTTTCCCCCGCTTTTGGACACTGCTGATCGCCGAGTGAGTCTAACCGCTTCGCACCAGAGCCATTTCTCTGCTTCGTACCAACGGCACTTGTGAGGCATATGTAATTAATCTTAATTAATAAACGTTGCATGTCTGTCACTTGTCAAGGAAGTGAGTGACAATATTTCCTGACTGAGTAGTTTAAGGGTTCGGCTTTACACAGCCGAATTAACTCAAACCAACACGGAACAGATGCAGTATGGCATCTGTGTGTGTGTGTGTGTGTGTTGAACCTGTTGCGTAACACACCGGTGAGAAAGAATGGGAGGGGGCGTGCCGCCCGTCTGCACAGCTCCCCATGTTACAACTGCATTGTGCAGTAAAAGCATAATATTAGGCATGGCCAGATACGTATAATCAATGTATTAATATATATGAAGAAATCATGTCAACAACAAAGTTAAGAATACAACATTGTAACAGTTGGATCAATTAAATTATTGGGAAAGGGAGTGTATGGCTGAGCTAATAAAAAAATATGTGTAGTATATTTCTGTTTCTACAATATGCGTAGGCATATATTTCCATGGTACTTTCTGTAAAAAAAAAATAAAAATAAAAAAAAAAAGTGAGGCTTATATAGGCTATAAGCTAAGGCTATGTGAGTAAAAACAATTGAGAGGATCCCCCCACAACCCGTAGGCGCAGGAAGGCAACCCTTTCGTCTACCGGGGTAAATTCCAATGTAGCAGCGCTCAGCCGGGGGCTTACTAGTATCCCCACACCCCCCGGCACTGTCACTATACACTGAAAGTAGCACGTTAGACAGGTCGTCTGTGGAAAAAAGTAAGTTTCTCCGGGCTCCACCCTGTCTCCTATTGCCATTTTAAAGAATCCACTGAGCCCAGAAGAAACAACCAATCAGAGTCAGGAGCCAGGTGTGTCTGACGGAGTGTCAATCACGGCTCTTGAACTGCGCTGAATCCTTGGACTGCACAGCACCTGCGCTGGACAAAAAAGTGGCCCAGACATTTTTGGCCGGACCCCGGCCCACCACAATTAGTGGGAAGCACTTACCAGTATGTGATCCTTGTGGTCCCCTTAAACATACGTCCATATAACCTATTATGGTACATCTAAATCTCTTTAGCTCTTGCAAAGTAATATTCCTTGTATCAAGCGCTCTGTACAAAAGATAAGCTACTTTATGATGTTAAAAGAGACAGGCAAAAGTGCAATTAAGTTACTCAGTGTGGCTTTAACATTATTTTAATGTCCATCAGGAATTGTGTGACTGTAATATGTGGATAAAGCTGTACAATTTTAAAAAAAAGTCATTTTCAGAATAAGCATTTTAGTTTATACAGATGTCAAGTACTGTATATAGGCTATTGATGTTATAATCATTTCAAAGTAAATAGATAATCTTTTTGTCATATGGAGTGAAATGTATATCTTTGTATATGATTAGGAAATGCAATCAGAGTGCTTGCTTGATTGTTTGTTTGTTTGCTTGGGTTTAAGATAGAGTTGCACAGTAGCACAGGAAGGTGTATGTTTGGATGGCACTCAGCAGCCCTAAACAATGTGACCTGAATGTAGCCTAGTTTACTTTCTTCTTTCAACTTCCACCTGTTGCAATATTGCTGCATATTCGGGTAGCCTACTATAGATTAAGCTAGGCCTACTGCAGCCCTGCTGCAAACATGTCTTATATTTGCACATTTTGGCAGCATCAGTCTATTGATTTGAGGTTCATTTGAGGTTGAGGCCCACAAATTCTTGCTTACATTTTTGATGACACATCAGCACAGCGGATTTTTGAAGTCTAATGAGAAAGAGAGGGGGAGGGGTGGGGCCTGATTGGGCCAGCCTAGGATCATTATAAGAAATCTAACCCAATAGGCCGCAGTCTTTGGGCTGGTTGGTCAAAAATGTTGTATGTATTTATTTATATTATATCAACCGGCCCAAATGGAGCGTCGGCCCACCATATACCCGGTATGCCAGATTACCGGTCCAAACCCGGCCTCCGTGTAAGGTAGTGTTGTGAAATGTACATTGGTTGCAGCATTTTGTGCCCACCACAGTAGTAATTTCTCTGCATCTCTGGCATAAGCACCATGATGGTTGGAGGAGCAATAGGTACCAACTGGCTGATGACAAAACATCAGGCTGGTGTCCCATGTCAAATATTGCTAAAACACTCCTAGAAGTAAAAACAAATAGTAAATTATATTTACTAAGGCTCATAACAGCTATTAGGGGAAATGAAAGTCATTTATATGGAACATTACCAGCGATGTTACTGACATAATAATATGCAATCAGCTGCAATATTAAATGTTAAACATAACTTACAAGCAATGTCCTCATCGCTATTATTATCGATCATTATTGTGGCCAGCCTATGGCACACCTGTGCAATACTCATGCTGTCTGATCTGCATCTTAATGTGCCACACCTGTGAGGTGGATGGATTATCTCGGCAAAGGAAAAGTGCTCACTAACACAGATTTAGCCAGGTTTTAGCCAGGTAACAATATTTGAAATAGGCCTTTTGTGTAGAGAAAGTATTAGATCTTTGAGTTCAGCTCCTGATGAATGGGGGCAAAAACAAAGTTCTGCATTTATAATATTGTTTAGTGTATATATATAAATATAATATTTATTAGGCTATACTATAATTTAGTTGGGGTATTCACTGAATGGCCCTGAAGGTTCCCTTGTGTTTTTGTAAAATGTTGTTGTGTTTTGTGAATTGTTTTTGTGTTTTGTAAATTGTCAGTGTTTTTCGAATTTTTGTTTCGTTTGTAAAATGCTGAAGTGTCGTGTTTTGTGAATTGTTGTTTTTCTGTAAATTATTTTTTTAAATTGTTGTGTTTTTGTGAATTGTCATTGCGTTTTCTGAATTGTTGTGATGTTTTGCACTTTTGGCATCATACAAAAGTCCCTAAATCTACACACTGTACAAAATGCAGCGGCTTGTCTTTTAACAAAAACAAACAAACAATCTAAAATCACACCTATCTTCTCTGTACTGGCTTCCAATAAAATTCTGCATCCATTTCAAAATGTTGCTGTAAACTTTCAAAGCCTTGCACAACCAAACACCACACAGGGCATGACAATAACGATGGCCCGGGGCCGGTAAAATGTAACTTCGTGACAGTAAAACTTGCAACTCAAGGTCCAGATCGGGCCATTGCAAAATATGTGAGCTGTGATTTGATTTTAGCCTACCTGAGTCTGACCGTGTCATCTGTTATCTGTTTCCCGCTAGAGAAAAAGTTGCATAAATAACTTTTTCAAAACTATTGCTGATGAGCAAATAGTAAACAGCACCTGCTGTCATGCCGTATCAGGCAGGGTGGACCCAAACGCACAACACAAAGGTATATTTCATGGTTTTATTCCGGGTAAAAAAAACAGGCAGGATCTGACGATCTGACAAGGACTACAGACAACACTAGGGCTGAAGAACATGAAGACAAGACAGACCATTGGAGAAACACAACAAGGGGCAGGTGAAACAAATAACAAACGATCTATATGGGTCAAGAACTGGAACATACATCCATCCATCAATATTCTCCCGCTTATCCGGAGTCAGGTCGCGGGGGCAGCAGCTCCATCAAGAATCCCCAAACTTCCCTTTCACGAGCCACGTCAGCGAGCTCTGACTGGGGGATCCCGAGACGTTCCCAGGCCAGTGTGGAGATATAATTTCTCCACCTTGTACCGCTTGTACCCGTGATCTTGTTCTTTCGGTCATGACCCACCCTTCATGACCATAGGTGAGGGTAGGAACAAAAATTGCTTAGAAGATTGAGAGCTTTGCCTTCCGGCTCAGCTCTCTTTTTGTCACAACGGTGCGGTAAAGTGATTGTAATACCGCTCCTGCTGCTCTAATTCTCCGGGCAATCTCACGCTCCAATGTTCCCTCACTCGCGAACAAGACCCCGAAGTACTTGAACTCCTTCACTTGGAACTCCTTCACTTGGGGTAAGGACTCATTCCCTACCCGGAGAAGGCACTCCATCGGTTTTCTGCTGAGAACCATGACCTCAGATTTTGCTGTACTAATCCTCATCCCAGCCGCTTCACACTCGACTGCGAACCGATCCAGTGAGTGCTGGAGGTCCCCAGGTCACCGAACTGCAACCCCTCCTTACCATGACTACGCCTCGATATCCTGTCCGTGAATATCACAAACAGGATTGGTGATAAAGCGCAGCCCTGGCGGAGACCAACCCCCACCTGAAACAGGAATTGGATTGCCCTTAAAAGGGACCCCCTCACCCCATACTCCTGCAGCATCTCCCGGGGGACCCGGTCATACGCCTTCTCCAGATCTACAAAACACATGTAGACCGGAAGGGCATACTCCCAGGC
>JAODLL010004186.1:0-11279 GCA_026546735.1 Forbesichthys agassizii | reverse complement strand
ATTGTCTGTGGTGTGTGTGTGTGTGTGTGTGTGTGTGTGTGTGTGTGTGTGTGTGTGTGTGTGTGTGTGTGTGTGTGTGCGCCATGCAGGCAGAGTAGATGTCATGATGTGACTAGGGTTGGGCGATGTCTACCAGACTGGCATCGGATGATGTCTAGAGTGAAACATCGGGATGGACGATGCCATAGTCGGTAAAAAAAAGGGGTTCGCAAAATACATTTTATAAACATTCCCTAAGCGTAAATAATTAAAATATAAACAATAAAAAAACATGACACGAATTAATGACTATCTTTACATCTGAAGAAGAAATTAATAAATGACTGTACACATGTACTGTAGGTCTACAGTACTTGTGTACTGTAGCTAGCTAACAACATGGTAGGCTACAGCAAAGTGAGCAGCAGTTTTTTCTGTTAGCATCACATTAGCACAATACATAGGTTAGATTGATTATTAACGTGAGACATAACATCATCCAATACTGTATGTGTCTGCGCCCGTGTGTTTCAGAGAGAGGGGAAGAGAAGGTGATCCTGGTTATGCTGATCACAGCAATTCGGTGAGCATTTAATTATTATTATGCAGTGTTCCAGTAGATATCATAACTTAGTTTGAACGCAGCTTTTTGACAACTTTTTGATCGTGATGTCTATCAACCATCGGCGATGGACTAATAGACAACCCTAACACACACACACGCTCCTCAAACCACTACAGCAGTGTGTGCTGACACCACATGTTCCTCTGGTCCTGGGCTGTCCTTCTCTAGAACCATGGCTACAGAGACACACTGCTCTAGAACCATGTTTACCCACATACACACTGCTCTATAACCACGGTTACCCACAGACACACTGCTCTAGAACCATGTTTACCCACATACACACTGCTCTATAACCATGGTTACCTGCAACCTAGTTTCACGGCCTTTACCTGTTTAAAGTCTCAGACAAAGCACTGGCTGTGTCAGGCCCCCTACTGGACAGGAGAGGTATTGTGATTGAGATGAACAACTACATAACACAATGACAAAGTCACAGAGGAATTAGTTAGGAAACGTATTGATGCAACTCTGGCTGTTTGCATGTCTTGTCAATCTGATAAATAAGTGGACTACTTGTTAACTTGTTACTACTTACATAAATAAAAACTCAAGTGACTAAATAAAGCACCGCACTGGCGTTACACTGGAATTACATTTTCATACTTGTGAGTGAAGATGCTCAGACAAACACACATAAAACCTGCCACAATATTTTGCTAATTGAAAACATTAGCACGTTTACATTACATACAATAGCTCCCCAGTCAGTCAGTAACAGTCTCTGGAACTATTCTGCACCTGATCTTCCTGGAACACGCTATTGTGCGTGTGTGTGTGTGTGTTACACTTTCATGTCACCTGACAAACAAAACCCGGTTTACCACCTGCCCCCCCCCCCCCCCACACACACACACACACACACACACACACACACACACGCACACACAGTTTAATGACGTTTGGGCGAGCACGCGCACACACGTCCCAGTGTGTAGGAACATGCTAGGAACATGCTATTAATGCTAATAACAGCAGAATGTGGCTTTTGATACGAATGTAAACGCAATGTGAAGATTCATGTCCGAAACCCCCCTCCTCACCTCCGGCTCGGGGAACAGCTCGTCTCCGTCCTCCAGCTCCTGGAAGCCGGACTGCTCGGGTCCTGGGTCCGCCATCTTCTGGAACACTCCGGAGTACCAACTCGGCGAACGCAGGAGCGAAGGAAAGGTGCTACACGGATCAGTGAGGCGGTGCCAGGTGTCATGTGACCGCGGTCACATGGGACGGGGTCACACCGATCATCTTCCGGCTCCGCTGCGACTTCCGCCACTTCAGTTCCGTTACTTCAGGCCGTGTGTCACAACAATAAGAGCCAGCTCAGACTAGCATAACAGTTACCGGTAGGATTAAAGGAAGGTTTCTTATCATATCCGAGCAGGTTGCACTTTAAAAGCAGAAGGTATTAGAGACGAGACGGGTATTATGGAGGTTTGACCTGTAGCATATTTCTGCTAGGCGGTCAGTCCAGGATTTCAGTTTCAAGTTGATGTAAATCGGGTGCTAACAGAGATATCATGGAAGTTGCTGTGGAAACAGGAGTCCAGAAAGAGCAGCCCGGATCTGAGTTATGTGTGGAGGAGCCAGAGCTATGTACCGGTAGGGACTACCGTAGACACTTAGTTGTCGTTATATTGTACATATGACAATCACATCACGTCACGTCGTTTTTCTTTACGGGCGACCCCTCTGGTTAAATTATGCAGTTGCAATCTTCCCATTTATTTTCAGCAGTGAACCATACCCTACTTCCAATACCTGACTATGGTAGTGTCTGTTTAGTTTCCCAAGTAATGCCTCAGTATGCGTTTAACGTACACATTCGTGCATGCATCAAAATACCACTCCTGTCAAATGGGTCGTCATGCAGGTAGTCAGTAACCTGACATACCAGAGGAATTGTTGTCACATTTAAACTGTTTGTGAATGACTTTCAAAGAAATACTTTGCAGTTGATTGGATGAACCATCTGGTCGTTTTAGCTGTCGGCACACCTAAACCACGCCCGCATAGCTATAAACACGACACTGATTGGAAAGTTCAGTTGCTACTCGGACACATTCTAAATGATTCCAAGGCTGCATCGAATACCCGTACTTGTCTACTATATAGTAGGCAAAAAGCAGTACATCACAATTACTAGTATGTCCGAATACTCAGTAAGCAGTTGGTAGTCGTGGCGTACTACCTCCGTAGTGTACAAACGTTCCACACTACGCTTTCCCATTAATCAGTTGGGCACTATCCAGAAAGTCATAATCATTCTATCACTCCAAAGTAAAGACAATTTAATGAGTAGATATAAAGTCGTTTTTTTATTTATTTTATATGTCGCTATTGAGGTGAGTTTTCGCAGCAAACATCAGGGTCAAAGGACAGGTGAGATGGCAGTTGAGTATATCAGAATTGTGTCCCTACTACTCGCTCACTTACTCATGGAACGTAGTAGACTAACGGTTGGGCAGAAGGTACTTCACCAAAGGTAGTCTATACTGAGTATTCGGATGCATCCCGAGTCTTTCCAGACTGATTCTCACGGCAAAATTAAACTGAAGCTCGCGAGGTCAGGATGGTCGAGAGGTTAGGTAGTCAGTTCTTTGTCCCAGACTTTGTCTATGGTGGTCTGTCACCACGGTAACATGAGCATCCAGGGTGCCTCTCCTGTACTGTTACCTGGGCGACCACACCCACTCACATGCTGAAACAAAGGTCTTGTGTTACCATAGCAACCAACCGGTATGCGGTGGCCCTATCAGAGGCAGGGGGCGTGGCCAGCGGCGTGCAGGACAGGGCTAGCAACACGGAGGAGGGCTGGGAGGAGCAGGTGGAGCAGATGCTGCGGTGTGAGCAAGGCCTGGAGAAGCAGGTGGCCAAGCATAATGCACAGCAGGAGCAGGAGGAGGAGCAGCACAAGAGGCTGATGCAAAAGATGGAGAAGAGGAGGTGTGAAGGAGTCAGAAAGCATCAGGTCAATATGAGTTATTGATGCGCTGTAACATGTTATTGACATCTCTTAATTCACATCTATTAATACGCTGTAACATGTTATTAATACACTGTAACATCTCTTAATATACATCTATTAATACACTGTAATATGTTATTGATACGCTGTAACATGTCGTTAACATCTCATTAACGTCTATTGATACGCTGTAACATGTTATTTATACACTAACATGTCGTTAACATCTATTGATACACAGTAACATGTTATTAATACACATTAACATTATCACAATCTTCAAGAACTTCAGAGGGACGTTGTTAATGTTTCCAAACGGTCTGCATTGTGACCTGATATTTGAGACCTATATATGACAGAAACGTTATGAATGTTCCTGCCCTGTGATGTCCCAAATGTATTATGACGTTTAGTACCTCTTAGAGACTTAATAGCAACGTTGCAAATGTCTCAGTTACGCTCCTTGTTAGCTGGGTTAGTAACAACCGTAACATGTTATTAACCACAGTAACATGTTATTAACCACAGTAACATGTTATTAACAACAGTAACATGTTATTAACCACCGTAACATGTTATTAACAACAGTAACATGTTATTAACAACAGTAACGCATCAGTAACAACATTAACATGTTAGTAACAGTAACCATAGTAGCAGTAATGCTGCTGCAGGCTCTGCTGGATAAACTAGAGTCCGTTCGGGTCAAGCTGCAGCTGAATGACTCCAAGGCCTCCAGGAAGAACTTCCTGTCCAGAAAACAGGATCTGATGTCAGAGAAGAGCCGAGCCGAGGAGGAGAGGAACAGGTGTGTGAGCTGTCAGTCAACATGAAGGCCTTCCCCCTCTACCCCCGCTAAGACTTCTTCCCCTTCTGCGTAGGCTCTCCCGGGAGCAGGAGGAGAGCGAGCGGCGGCTGGCCTCCCTGCAGGAGGAGCAGGTGCAGGAGCAGCAGCTGTGGGAGCAGGAGCTGCAGGAGCTCCGCCAGCAGCTGGAGGAGCAGCAGAGGGAGGCGCAGGAGGCGGAGCTCACCGCTCTGCAGGAGGAGCTCGCATCCGCGGAGAAGCAGCGAGCGGTGCAGGCCTGGCTGACAGACAGCTGGCTCCACCAGGTTATCTTCCCATGCTATCTTTAGCCTCCCATGCTAGCATTAGTTTCCCTGGCTAGCATGGCTTCCCGTGCTAGTGTTAGCCCCCACGTTAGCAGTAACCTCACCAATGCTAGTTTTAGCCCCCCAATGCTAGTGTTAGCACCTCGTTAGTGTTAGCCTCCCAATGCTAGTGGTAGCCCCCGCGTTAGCCTTAGCCCCTGATGCTAGTGTTAGCTCCCCATGGTAACGTTAGCCCCCATGCTAGCGTTAGCTCCATGTGCTAGTGTTAGCCCCCTCTGCTAGCGTTAGCTCCATGTGCTAGTGTTAGCCCCCCATAGTAGCGTTAACCCCCGTGCTAGTGTTAGCTCCTTGTGCTAGCGTTAGCTCCCCGTAGTAGCATTAGCCCCCCCGTAGTAGCATTAGCCTCTTCATGCTAGTGTTAGCTCCCCGTGCTAGCGTTAGCCCTCCATGCTAGTGCTAGCCACCGCTGCTAGTGTTATCTCCCTGTGCTGGTGTTAGCCCTCGTGCTAGCTTTAGCCACCCCATGCTAGCATTTGCCCCCATGCTAGCATTAGCCCCCCCATGCTAGTGTTAGCTCCCTGTGCAAGCGTTAGTGCCCCTCCAGCCTGACACTAACAGCGGCCCCTGCAGGTGGGCCAGTACCTGGGTGTGTTGCGTCTGGAGCGCAGCCAGCAGGCGGAGCAGCAGCAGCAGCACTGGGAGCAGCAGGAGGCGGAGGTGCGGAGGAGCCAGGAGGAGCTGATGGAGGAGAGGGGCCTGGCCAGGGAAGCCCCCCCCGCCCTGCCCACCGTGCCCATGGTACGTTTTTCATTTTACATCTCAGTCACATTCGTACACTCAGTCCATACCCGTCACAGAAGGGGAGGAAACAACCCCAGCGCCCCCTGTAGGCCAATGGTGGGTCTTACAGAGGCTAATGTTTTTAATAGACTTTATCAAAAAAACAAAGGACTGCACTAAAGTTTAACAAGCGCCTCCTTCTCTTGGGGGGTTGCTCCAATCAGAGGCTTGCATGCGACTGACTCCGCCCCCTCTTCCTCTCAGGTGGAGCTGATAATCACCCAGATGATGCGCTCCCTGGACCACGTCGCCTCCACACCTCCCCCCACACCCCCCATTGTCACCCCTCCCCCTGCTCCTGTGACCTACAGACCCGCCCCCCAGTTCAGACCCACCCCCAGCCACTCCCCTTCTCCTCCAGTCAGACAGCATGCCCCGCCCCTCTTGGCCGCGCCCCCGGGGGGCCCCGGAGACAAGCTGGACAAGCTCCTGGAGAGGCTGGGCTCGAGGTTCCCACAATGCACCAGGGCCCAGCTGATGGTGACGCTGCAGCAGATCAAGACGTCCCGGGGCACCATGGCAGGCCTCTCCATGGACCAGGTGCTGGAGCAGGTGGGTGCAGCCTGCAGGGGGCAGCACCACCGCCTCAGGCCTCGAGAACTACAGCTGCGTGTGGCATTGTTATGAATCTGTGTACATACACACCAATAGACGGCTCTGCCTTGTGTTCTGCCTCCTCCCACCACCAGGTGGGGCTGCTCCTGGCGCAGGGCGAGCATGCAAGCCACGTGCACAGGCCCGTGCATGTGGCCCGGCTGTGCCTGATGTGCCAGAACCACGTGGAACAGAGCCGGCAGTACCCGCTGCCGTGCGCGCACACCGTGCACAAGGACTGCCTCCGCGTCTGGCTGCAGGCGGGGCAGAGCAACAGCTGCCCCTTCTGCCCAGCCAGATGAGTTGCCATGGAGACACTCTGCAGGGGCCTGTTCGGTTGCGCTGTTGGAATTCCTGAAGGTGTTTTCACAATAACAGCGCTACAGTTTACTGTTGTGTGTTTGCTTCTTGAATAAAACCAGATCTTTTAACTGACATTTATTTAACTGATTATTTTAAATGATTTCATCAA
Organism: Forbesichthys agassizii; assembly: GCA_026546735.1. Classification (NCBI taxonomy): domain Eukaryota; kingdom Metazoa; phylum Chordata; class Actinopteri; order Percopsiformes; family Amblyopsidae; genus Forbesichthys; species Forbesichthys agassizii. The sequence continues at coordinate 4,694 of JAODLL010004186.1, read as the reverse complement.
TGGAGCAACTCCTTCAACAGACTATTTACATGGAACAGCAGATGCAACACAGCGGTGACTACAGGAGATCTTCAGAACAGCAGTAGCGTGTACAGAGAGAGGTGAAGGTCAAAAAGAAAGATGGAAATGATCAAATCGCCATCACATGCGCGGGGTTACTGTAAACGCAGGGAGGGGTATACGTGTGCATGTGGCTTGTGTACTTTTCGAGTGTGCTCTGACTAACGTGTCTGCTGACATTAGTGATTTTCCGGGCGGCCGTGTCAATAGCAGCACATTTCACAGCCAGCCGTTATGAGGAACGGCCGGAGTATAAAAGTATTGACCGCACGCCTCAGTTCAGCGTTTTACACAGCAGAAAGTAAACAGACATTTGGCAGCAAGTCTGCGCCCGTAAAGCCGATATAGTGTTTGAACTTTAGAAGATTGTTACTTGTTAGGGAAGTTAGCTGCACAGTTGCAGAAGAAAGTAGCGGCAGATTTTTTTTTTCTACAAACTTGAACCAATAGGCCTATGAATGATATGAAGCCTATTAAATAATGAGTAGTGATGTTTGTTAACAAAGTAACGTGGCCCGCGAAGTTCTCTGACATTTTCAATGAGGCCCCCAAGTGAAAATAATTGCCCACCCCTGGTATAGGCCTATGATCTCCTCTACGGTAGCTTATTACTGGCAAAGGGGGAATCCTTACTAGATGCCCGTACCACCTCAACTGGCTCCTTTTGACGCGAAGGATTAGTGGCTCTACTCCGAGTTCCTCATGGATAGCTGAGCTTCTCACCCTATCTCTAAGGGAGAGCCACTCTCCTGAGAAAACCTATTTCGGCCGCTGGTACTCGTGGTCTTGTTCTTTCAGTCATGACCCACCCTTCATGACCATAGGTGAGGGTAGGAACAAAAATTGCCCGGTAGATCGAGAGCTTTGCCTTCGGGCTCAGCTCTGCAAGTGAAAAATAAATTGGCTATGCTAACATTCAACCACATCAACCTAACAAGTTTCACCAGGAGATATACTGTAATGACCGTACACACTCACACACATGCCTACACGAGACATTGTCTACCCACGTTTTAATAACGATAAGAAGATGACGACAGTGCCCGCCCCAACCCCCGAGCTAGTTATGTGACTTTGAGCAGCCAGTTAGTCTGACGGGGAAAAAAAGACCGTACTGCGGGTGTTTCGCTCTGCTGTGGGAGATTTATTTAAAGCGTTTTTAAAACCCTATTTCTGCAGGCCGTAGGCTATGAGAAGTGTGTGTGTGTGTGTGTGTGTGTGTGTGTGTGTGTGCGTGCGTGCGTGCGCGATCGTATGGATCTGCCCTCCCAGAGGTCGTGTTAGTAATGTTCTGCTAGGTCTCTGGTGTTTGCCATGACAGCGCTAATGTCGGAGTGATTTACACCCCGCTGGACAAACAAGCGTTGTTACCGCGGGCTGGACTGATGGTTCTCAACGCGCGGTGTCCGGGGACCCTCAAGCGGTCTAAAGAGGTGGAGTGAAGAATAGTTTAATCCCACTATTATTTGATCTAGCAGATGGGAGGGGGTGGAGAGAGGTTTGTTATCGCCTCACCTGCACACCAACAGCAGCTCGTCTTAAATCACACCTGACAAAACAACCTGCTCCGGTGGGGGAGGGCTCTTTATCGCGCGGGGGTCCTATATGATATAAGCCTTCCCACCAATGTTGCTTTTCGGGCGGTCGAGAGAAGATGTAAAAGTCATTGTTTATAGGCCTATATGTGACACTAGAGAGGTAGTTGTTCTGAGACTGTTAAAGCAGCTAACTTGTGTCTTTTTAATGTCAGTTCCATCATGTTGAGTTGATATTATTATTATTATTATTAGTAGTATTATTATTATTATTAAAAACAAATGGCTCATATCCCAAATAGCCTATTATTATTATTATTATTATTATTATTAGGCTATTTGGGATATGAGCCATTTGTTTTTAATGCCGCATGGGTAGCCCATCTCCTAGCCTATAGGCTACAGATAATCCTGTGTCTATTATTACCAGTCTATTGCATTTAGTTATGGGATGTTAGGGTATAGGCTATGGATTATTATTTGACATGGGTACTTTTGGGGTTATGTTTAGCCTATCTAAACACATTACTGCAGAATGCTGAAACCCACGAACCGGTATATGTGTTACAATATTATTTTTGAGTGATTAAGTGCTGAAACAACATTGCCACGGTACTGAACTCCATAAAAGTGTAATTTAACGCTGTCTATAATCTGTCAGGCCCCTTGTGAGCTTTAGACATTCCTGCTCACGGCACCGTGACAAGAATTCCTGTCAATATTTCTGGCCACATGGCTGCACTTCTGAGTAAATAGGCTGTGATGGAGGGCATGGGGCCGGGACAACATTAAACACTTTCTCTCCTAATAGGGAGTCCGCAGTATTATTATTATGTTTTTTACAGGAACGTTGTTCGTTTAACAAAACGGTCTACAGAGCTGCGAACTATCTGCGTGTCAGAGTCTATCTATGGTCAGAGTATTAGCCAGGCGCTCTCACACAGACCCGACGGCGCTCTCGTAATGCACTGAATTTTACACAAAACATTTAACAGGTTAATAACTTTAGCATATTTTAATTACGTTTATGTGGTTGGTTCTCAAACAGGATAGATTAAGACACCGTAGACTACTGCCTTGTGTGTTGAGAAAATATTTCATGTAGCTTTTTACCTCAAAAATATTGGTTATATTTAGCTAATCTATAAATGCTGTTAACAAAAACATATTATTAATATAGGATATTGTAGCATTTATGTTCATAAGATGAAGCATGATTAATAGGCCTAGTTATTCGATATGTAGTTCATAGTTCATATAAGATATTTTATCAGAAGATATACAAGCACTCCAGTTAGAAATAAAAAACAATGTGTTTAAACTGTAAACCTCTTGTAAGGACAGGCTGAAGAAAAATTAGCAAAAACTGTCTATTGAAATATTTTCAAACTGTATTTATTAATGTTTATACCTAACTTTGTAAAATTATTTTTGTTATTTCATAATTTGTGTGGTGTTAGCAGTGTTATGATGTGCAATAGGGCAGGCTATAGCCATGGTCTAACTTTAATATGCAGCATGTGTGTTGTGATTTATTTTATGTGTAATTGCTACAACTAAATATCCTTTACATAATAGCAGGCCTCCAACATAAAGCAAAATATGTTACAAGTGATGTTAACATATAGGCTACAACTAAATATTGGCCTGTCAGGTGTCATTCACTCGTCTTAAAAACAGGTATACATATGTGTGTGTGTGTGTGTGTGTGTGTGTGTGTGTGTGTGTGTGGCATGTAGGCCTATATTCAAACAGTCCTGGCTGTGACTTTTAAGAAAATGTGAAACTAAAATGTTTTTCTTCCTCGGAGATGCCAGTTTAATCTTGACATTTGAACACTTTGACTTGTCAGGGAACTTTACACGCACCAGACTAGGTCAGCTGTCAATTAGAGAGAGGGGAGTTTTTTTTAACGGCCAAATTGGAGACAGAAGATTAGAGCAGTTTATTGGTGATGTGTTGATGTTTTCCATCCTCCGGAGAGCGGCACGGCGAAGCCTCATAAATACTCCCCGCTTTAACAAGCTGCACCGTGTTTACCATCAGGAAAATCGACTCTGTGACAAAAGAGCTTGAGACGCGAAACGTCTCCAGACTGGGCTGCTACAGGCAAACAAACAGCACTGCAGCCCTCTACTGGTCGCATGGAGAACAACATAACCGTTTGAGTAGAGGTGTGGCGTCCGCTAACATTTATCAATATCGGGATGATAGGCCTATGGGGATTGTGCTGCCAGTTGGAATGACCCTTGAAATAGCGTCAAAGTTTGATATACTGTAGATAGATTGATAGGCTTAGATAGTTAGATAGTTAGATAGATAGATAGATAGATAGATACTTTTATTGTATAAAAGTCATACGCATATTTAATCATAATTTTAACATATACATGTGGATAATATAATATACAGCCTATGCAGTATGCTACATACACATGTCTACCATATATCCTATAGTATTATATACAATTCATCTTAAAACACATTAAATAGAAATAGAAAGAATATTAAGGTAGTAAAAATGCATTTTGAACACAATACAAGGTTTGAAAGTCTGCTAAACGGATGTTGCACAAGGTGCACTACCGCCACCTACTGTCTGTATGGTGCATTACCACCACCTACTATCTAGATTAGAATGTAGTACATGTGCTTTTTAACAAGGTCAGTCGGTCAGTTAGTGACATTTGCTCATATTAGCCAATCCCGCTACATGCGGTAATGGCATCTAAATGACCCACAGATATGTATTAAGGCAGGCAGACAGACAGACAGGCAGGCAGGCAGGCAGACAGACAGGCAGGCAGGCAGGCAGACAGGACAGGCAGGCAGACAGGCAGGCAGGCAGACAGGCAGGCAGGCAGGCAGAGCGTCTGCTGCTGTTTCTATGCCAACAACAGCGTCATGTGTGATGCCACAGAGTGGAGGAAGACGAATGGTTGAGCTGCACCGGGATCTGATCCAATTAGCTTTTTCCTTAAAGGTTGTATTTATTAGGATCCATCATCGACGTCGTTACATCAATTAATGCACTTGACGGGGGGGGGGGGGGGGGGGGGGGGGGGGGGGGGGGGGGGGGGGGGGGGGGGGGGGGGGGGG
>JAODLL010004185.1:0-11279 GCA_026546735.1 Forbesichthys agassizii | reverse complement strand
GAGGAGGGAGGAAAACACAGAGAATAGCTTCCCAGGATCAGCGGCAGAGGAGTTGATTTTTGCTTGGTAGAATGTAGTTTTGGCTGCAGAAACAGAGGAGGTGAATTTGGAGAGAAGGTGGTGGTAGGAAGAGAGATCTTCATGCCATTTAGATTTTTTCCATTTTCTCTTGGCTGCTCTTAGCTCTGCCCTCCAGGCTTTTAGAGGTTCAGAGAGCCACGGAGTAGGTGGAGATGATCGCACTGGTCGAGTAGTGAGCGGGCAAAGGGTGTCAAGAGAGGAGGTCAGAGCAGAGCTAGAGTGGAGGCTGCGGCGTCTGTGGACATGGAAGAGTATTCTTCGGTTGAAGGTAGTAGAGAGAGTTCAACAGACGAGAGAGAGAGGAGGGGCAGAGGGTTTTTAGGTTGCGACGGCAGATGACGCGAGTGGGAGGGGTGTGGACAGAGAGAGGATTCAGGGAGAGGGAGAATGAGATGATGTGATGGTCAGACACTGGAAGAGGGGTGACTGAGAGTGTGTTAGCCAAGCAGGACCTGGTGAAAACAAGGTCTAGAAGGTTTCCTGCCCTGTGTGTTGGAGGGGAAGGCGAAAGTGTGAGGTTGAATGAGGAAAAGAAGTTGAGTGCAGTTTCTCTGGAGGGATGTTGAAGTCACCCAGTAGTGTGAGTGGCGTGCCATCGAGTTGCGTGCCAGTCTAAAGTCATTTTCAGGCTGAAACTGAAGAGAGAAACTCTTGACCCATAACCTGCTTCAGATGAATGGTGTTAAAACCCACTGTCTTCTGTAAACATTTCACATTTTACTCTATTTCAATAGCAACATTTCATAATATAACTGACATGCCATTTTAGCCATAGTCATGGTCAAATGGGGCCTTTTTATAAAAACAAGTTGGGGAGGATTATTACGAATGAAGCGCCTGAGTCTCCAACCTGCCTTGTCCCCGTGTCCAGAGCTGAAGCCTCGCGGCGTAGCGGTGAACCTTATCCCAGGTCTGCCGGCCTACATCCTGTTCATGTGTCTGAGGCATGCCGACTACGTAAACGATGACCAGAAGGTCCGCACGCTGCTCACCTCCACCATCAACAGCATCAAGAAGATTCTCAAGGTGGGTGGGCGTACGTACATTTGATGCTCACCCATGTGGGTGTGCATTAAATTCTGCGTTTATGTTTATTACTAGCAAACAGTAATATTAAGTTTACTGTGTGTTAGTACTAGTACTACCACTCTTAGACTTTTAAAGGTATAGTCAGCTATCGCAAGCTAATTGTAAGATAATATACCTTTTGTAAAATGTATTAAATATCTCTTAGTCTCTTAATATATCTTGCATTTTGCTAGCCGGTACTTCTACACAGCCCTGGCACTGTAAATAGGAACACAAACAAAGTGGCAAGCTTTTGCTCACAACAATGATGCCCTTAGCTTTGCAATGTATTTAAATGTATGGGCTGGGAGCTTCTAATGGATTTTGTTTTGATTTGAGTTTGAGGTTAGCAAGCGTTGAAAAGAATGAATAACCCTGCTTTTAATAGAAAATAAACACTTTTTTTATTTTACAATTTCTATGTTACTTTTAGAAGTGTCTGCTAAATGCTGTAAATGTAAAACTAATTGCAAGAGAAGAAAGTATTGATAGTACAGTAACGTAAATATGGTTTAGTGTGTAGTACTGTGTTTGTGACAGCCGCGAGAGAAGGTTCTCTAAACGCTGTGTCATCTTCTCCTGATCAGAAACGTGGGGACGACTTTGAGACGGTGTCTTTCTGGCTGTCCAACACCTGCCGCTTCTTACACTGTCTGAAGCAGTACAGTGGAGATGTGGTGAGAGACACACACACACACTGTCTCTCTCTCTCTATCTCTCTCTCACATACAAACATTCTCTCATTCACAGATACAAGACACATTTACAGTACTTTGTACTTTAACTTCGTGTGTGTGCGTGCGTGCGTGCGTGTGTTCGCTCCCCAGGCATTCATGAAGCACAACAGCCCCAGACAGAATGACCACTGTCTGTCCAACTTTGACCTGGCAGAGTACAGGCAGGTCATCAGTGACTTGGCCATCCAGATCTACCAGCAGCTGATCAAATGCATGGAAAACATCCTGCAGCCCATGATAGGTGCGTGCGTGCGTGCGTGCGTGCGTGCGTGTGTGTGTGCGTGCGTGTGTTTGTTTTAGCAACACTAACTCACTGCTCTACAGAATCATTGCAATACATGACTGTCACCAGACGTCAATGGTGAGTGTGCTAATGTGTTGTAGCTGAGCCATTTGATAGTGTACATAAATAAATACTTATTACACATTATTATCTTCGGTGCGTAAAAACCTGCAGTATGAAGACTAAAAACATAAATAGGGGTGGAGGAGCAGGTTAAGGGGGTGTTGTTTGCTTCCATGTGAAATGTAGGCTGTAAAGCCCATTAAGACTAATGAGATCAAGGGCTATATTAATAAAATTGACTTGACTTAATGAAAAAATAACATTCCTGGGTCAAATATTTTAGTTTGTTTTTCCTATAATTTTTCTGTATGTGCATTATTTATGTGTGTATTTGCGCGTGCGCCCCTCAGTGCCCGGCATGCTGGAGCACGAGACCATCCAGGGGGTATCGGGGGTGAAGCCCACCGGGCTGCGTAAGCGCACGTCCAGCATCGCCGACGAGGGCACGTACACGCTGGACTCCATCCTGCGGCAGCTGAGCGCCTTCCACTCCACCATGTGCCAGCACGGCACGGACCCAGAGCTCATCAAGCAGGTGGTCAAGCAGCAGTTCTACATCATCGGTGCGGTCACGCTCAACAACCTGCTGCTGCGCAAGGACATGTGCTCCTGGAGCAAGGGCATGCAGATCAGGTGCGTGGGCGGGTGGGGGGGGGGGGGGTAATGCTGCTTTAGGCTGGCTGGTCGGTTGTACCGGATTACTTTTAATGAGCCCGTATCACAGTGATTAGTGCTGGCTCACTTCTAAGGCTTAAAGGTGTGGTCTAAATCTTTAACATTTCACAAAAGAAAACAAATTTCACCTACAGCACCACCAATTGCATACCAACATATGAACGTCACCTAAGACGGACGAAAGCGAAAGCATTTGCCAAGAATGTTTTCATTAATCAAGAATGTTATTGGAATTAACCGAGAAGTTCCAGAAGCAGTTGCAGTCAGAGCGGACGCTGAAAGGCAGTCAACAAGCTGGCCAAGATCATGAACAGGATGTGAGCTAATATTTATTTTTGGCAAATTCACCAATATTTCCCTGCATTTCGCTATATCTTCCTGTTCTCGCGCTGAAAAAAGAATGGGGGGGGCAGAGCTTCTGAGGGAGTTTGTTTTGATTTGAGCTCGAAGTTGGCAAGCATTCTTGAGATTGACCTTAAATTAGGGCAGGCGATAAAATGCTGCAGATAGTATATCCCCACCATAAGTCAGAGAGATGTCAATGAAGTTTGGTCTGACAGTGTCTGATCGGCCACATTCATTTATAACACCTGTCTTTGCTTTACAGGCCATTTAAAACTCCCCATTCCGCACAGCAATTGCTTCAACAAGAATTAAAATACATTTAAATCTGGCTGATTTAGTGTTGGTTTTGGCACTGTAAAGGACACAAAGCAAAATATGTATTTAACAGCCTTGCTGCTATTTAAAATACACACTATCAAATGGCAAGCCTTTCCTATGTCACGGTGGTGAGTCTGGGATGTTTACAGGTGGAATTCCCCAGATATTTGTGCTGTGAGAACACTCAGCTTTTGCTTTCATTGGCAGCCAGGACGTGTGTGGGTGGATGTGTGGTTGGATGTGCATCCTATTTGGCAAAATGGCCCAACTTTTAATAAGGTGTTGTCCTTCCTGCAACTCATGCAAATCAATAAAGAGACAATCCAACATTTTGTCCCACTGACCCACAGCAGTAAATCGGGCCAATGAAAGTTTTGGCATTGTTCAGAGGGCAGAGGGGCATGGGGGAGGGGTTGGTTACGTTCTTCTCGTGTTTGAAACCAAAACAGAGGCAGCAAAACAATCAATGTAGTGTGATACTGTGGTGGTTACTTTCTTGATGGTGTGTGTGTGTGTGCGTGTGCGTGCGTGCGGGCGCGGGCGGGCATGTGTCACGCCTAGTCCAGACACAGAACACACCTCCATATTCTCTTTGTACCATGTAAACATCAACGTGCGTATGCGTGTGTGTGTGTGTGTGCGCGCGCGTGCACAGGTACAACGTGAGCCAGCTGGAGGAGTGGCTGAGGGACAAGAGTCTGATGGCATGCGGGGCCAAAGAGACGCTGGAGCCTCTGATCCAGGCCGCCCAGCTGCTGCAGGTCAAGAAGAAGACTGATGAAGACGCAGAGGCCATCTGCTTCATGTGCAATGGCCTCACCACCGCACAGGTACAGACACACATCCTGAGGGACTCCAGTCTGCCTCACCAAGACGCTTGAGTCTTTGAAGCTGGGCCCACACTAGAGGGCGCTCACATCTTAACCGATTTTAAAAACGTTGGGTACCACAGACATAAGGACAGAGGTGCGTTCAGAATTGGCGAACAGTGGCGAACGTGTTTGCTTTGAACTTGAATTCTGAACGATTTGTGTAAACATTCCAAAAATGTTAGATTTAAACCGTCACCCTTCGTCCAGCTCCAACGTGTGTTCGCCGAGAACTACCTCCTCAAACGGTTTGCTTTTGTTTGCAAACGTTCGCGGCGAACACAATGCAAATGCAAAACTGTTCAAATATGTTTGCAAACGTTCGATATGTTCACCAATTCTGAACGCACCTCTGATGTGACCGATTTGAAAAAAAAATATTTGAATCCTAAATAAGCCCTCACTAGACCAGAGGTCCTCAACAGAGGGTCCTCAGAGTTACTACAGGGGACCCTCCAAATGATTTGATCCCAAATTCATTTTTCTGCAAAAATGTAAATGTCAGAAAATGTAAAATGTACATTAACATACACTAAACACAACCTGTGATGTAAATACTGTATATAAATCTGTCAATCAAGGCACTATAGACCACCCTATACATATTGTTGTCCCGGCAACCAAATATTTTATACCATAGTGATTGGGGGACCCTGTGCTGTGTTTCTATCAGCCAAGGGGTCCTTGGCCTGAATAACGTTAAAGACCTTTGCACTAGTTGCAGGACCACACACATGGCAATTATCCCAAACGATTTCAAAGTGGCGATTCCAGGCGTTTCAGATGTGAGCAGAACAAACAGGGAGGTGTCAGTCATGCCATCAATACACAGATCGCCTTTGCCGTTATATTTTGCACAGAGACACAAAACACTGGATGAAGTCAAGGCTGAGAAAAGAGAAAAACCATGGCTTATTTCTTTATTTTTGCAGCGCGATCTGGAGGGTAGGCTACAGCTACAGAAGTTACTGGTTGCTAGTATCTATGGCAACATTGTTGTGACTACCAGTCAGCCCACATATACATACATACATAGCTGAGGTTATGCTGGGGTTATAACAGAGACACTAAAGAGCCTATAAGGACTTTGATTCCAAACGCTGTACCCTTCACACTACAGGATTCCAAACATGTTTGATTTTTACGATTCGAATTCTGTGAGCCTCCGAGCCAGTCGGCAACAGCCAGCATCATTTTCGGTCTGTAAACCCCTCACACTACAGAATAATTTGGGCAGATGATCGGTTCTGACCGGCCTGCGATTGTCGAATCGGACCCAGAGTCATGCCAAACCTCCTCTAGTGTGGGGCCATCTTAAGTGACTGTGTTACATGGGGGTCAGACGTCTTACAGGGTACCTACTTGAACCCAAAGGGCCAATACCCAGGCTACTTGGCTACCCACACATTTTCAAATACTCTTTCAGTTTGATTTCTTTCATATTTTTGTTATTTGTAGTCTTGTTAGTTTTTCAAATTATGCAAAGGTTCATATATTTTTCAGTGCTACGTCTACCTACTCTATTCAGTGTGTTACTGCAATTATGCTACTACTTAATTTGGGCTCACCGAAGAGTGAGAGAGCTGCTTTCACTGAAGTTATTTTAAGCCCAATTATTTGTTTATTGAGTCAGTGAACTTCCGCTTATCTTCCTCATCATAGCCTTATCTCATTGGAATTCCCCATGGCCATTCAGCTGAATGCTAACAACACTGGTTGCAAACTTCTTAGGACAGAAGTGACATATCTGTCTGGCTAAAGTGTCAGGTCAGGTGGTGACCATTTCTGTTTCATTTCCAGATTGTGAAAGTCTTGAATCTCTACACGCCCGTCAATGAGTTTGAGGAGAGAGTGTCTGTCGCATTCATAAGAACCATACAGGTAATTTATAGCACGTGTGCAATTATGTATACAACACCCCTGGCCAACATTTAATGTTATGTATGTTGATCTGATAGATATATATATAGTAACAAATACTTGGGGAAGGGAATATTTATATAAGGACAAAAATGTCAGAAACCATTCTCACGTTTATATCCGTGCCTTTAATAATAATTAATATCTTATAGTTAAACCAAAACCATATACCATATATTATTCCCTACAGACCCGTTTGCGAGACCGCTGTGAAACCCCCCAGCTGTTGATGGACACCAAGATGATCTATCCTGTCACTTTCCCCTTCAACCCATCCTCCTTGGCCCTGGAGACCATCCAGATCCCTGGCTCTCTCAACCTGGGCTTCCTGACGCGGGTCTAACCCCTCCACACATTCACACACACACACACTCTCACTCAAAAAGGTACACGTGCACAATAGACCAGGTGCCGACCAGGTGTACTCTGTACAGTACAACACTCCCCCGTTAACCTTGGAACAGGCACTCTCTGTCTCTCTCTCTCTTACTGACACACACACACACACACACACACACACACACACATTCATACGAGCAGCATTCTCACAAGGCTAACAGGCGCTACGATGACTCCCCCTGCTTGTATAAACGCCCACCTGTTAGCGAAGCTGCCTGACCAGGTCAGTGTTTCCCTGACTCCCCCTCAATCCAGTTATTCCCCGTAAAGTGGACCTTGGCCGCCCCCAGCTCTTCCTCTAGTTGATAGCTGTTCTCTTGTAGTCTACTTGTGGGACTGTACTATTACATTAGAGCTAAAAACAGAGATTTAGAATAGGGTATTTTGTCAATTCTTGTACCACTGGGTACTTTCACACATACTTCTGTTTTCCATGAGTGGTGCAGTAACCCGGAGTTCCACTGCGCTAAAAGTAGTCCTCTCCATCACAGGTGACTGCTAGCTAGGCTATGTGGGTCTTTGTTTTCATCTCACTCTCTGGACAAAGCGAGCTAAGACAAAACCTATCGTCTGTACCATAATACTTATAAATATATAAATATATATATATAAATATGATTAATAAATGTATCATGCTAGGGTATTATATGTATTTGTTTATCTGCCACCTCACCCTCCTTTCACACCAGAAGACGTCTCTTGCTGCTGCAGGTGTGTGAGATGTGAAGGACCAATATCCCCTCTGTTTTCAGGCCAGGGAGAGTTAATGTCTTTGGAAAGACACTTAGCTTTTAGGCCCTAATTATAGGATATTTACTGTATGTCAATAGCTGGTTTTACCTTCGTAGAATCCAACGAGCATGTCCACAGTCCATTTGAGCGTGACTGTTTATTGTTTAGTTTCATGTATTGTGACGTTGGGGCTCTTGCTTAGCTTTGTGACGTGCAGCCTGCAAATGAACTAGAGCGCCAATGTAGCAAAGATTTGAACTGAGAAGTGAATTGGACGGTAAATGTTCAAACGCCACACGAGTTTTGAACTGTTGGGTACTCTCTATGCTGTTTATAGCCATGACAAAGGTTTGCTGTCACTGGAAACACTGACGCACACACAAACACGCACACACAAAATATACAGTACTGTACATACAGTACAACACATACATGCCGAACCTGGGTAAAATAATGTGTTAGTAGAGATGTTCTCATTTATTTGGAAGACTTGCAATATTTATATTTTCATGCATCAGAAAAACAATAGAAATACATTTTTATTATTATCATTATTATTATTAAAGATAATATAATTAAGACTGCATTCTTAAGTCTTAAAAACAATATTTGACCCAGGTCTGGTTCTGAAGCATACTGTATACAGACACACACATGCTACAACAAAACATTGCATGTAGCTTACTGCTGTATCCTGTGGAAGGCATCCACACCTGCTTACCCGCTCTCCCTACCACCACCAGACTGCTCTGGTCCTCTGCTCTGGTCCATGTTCTGATATCTGCTCCACACACAGCTTGGCGTATGTTTTTTACTAGGATCAACATGTCATTATTTATTTCAGTGTTATTATTTTCTTGAATGTGTATGTTGAGCAGACTGTTAAGATTGGTTTGGGTCTCGGGCCAATATGGAACTTTGCAACTTTGCTTTCTGTTCTATTCCAGCACTGTAACCACAGCTTTAAGGACCAATATGCATGTATATTCATATTGCCCACCAAGCACTTCCTGGAACTATTTTGCCGTAGGTTTTGCTTTTCAATTAACCATGTGACGTTAAAAATGTCAAACTTCCATTGGCGTTACTCTCTTTCGATGGCTCTAGTTTAGAGGTATGCTTTTAAAGGGACACTCCTGGATTTCCATTTTGGACTGTTGAGTATTGAATGAGGTGTGGAGAAGGTGTGTGGGGAGGGGTAGTGGGTAGTTACTTGGACCTGAGTCATTTCAAAACAAAACAAAACATTTTTAATGCTGGTTTCCCAAATCAAGCAGTGTATTTTAAAATGATAACGCCCTATAGTTTCTGGGTAAAACGCAAAGAGATATGCATGGTGAAAATGAATGGCAGTCTGGACATGTGGTGTATGTGTCATAGGGCACAATCGCACACTGCTGTAAAAGGGTTGGATTAGAAATAATACATTGTCAGTCGGAGTGGTGGGGGCCGTCTTAGTTTCGGCCAATCAAATCATCTCTTATTGTTCCCTTTAAATGTAGCACGCTGTCTGTCATGGTAAACCAATGTACTGTAAGGCGAATGTCAAGAACAACTAGCACACCAGAAAGCCCATGAAACTTGATGTGCAGAGTCACCAATTCCACATTTGGCACCTCTAATAAACCACCAAGTAGTTTTAGTTAAAATATTAAGTAAATATTGGAACAATAAGTCCGTGTTTAGTGCACCTTCACAACCTAGTCGACCCGGGCGAGAGAAAAACTGCCTTGTGGTCACCTGTCACGAAAAAGTCTGCGTTGCCACTGACGCCGCCGGCCTTACGCCGTCCACAAACGAGAGGCCAATACAGAAAATGTGCTCCTCTTGTTCACTTTAGAAGTGCTAGCATGAGCCACGTCACACACCTGCTGAATATTCCATTGGTTATTGAAGCCCGTGCGTACACAATATAGGGCCAGTAGAGGTCCTTGTACAGTGGAACCGCTATAGCGCTTTACAGCCTGCATGGGGCCTGCAGTGCATTGCATCTGTTGCCTGACATGTGTTTCTTTCTATGTAGATGAGTCAGCTTTTTAAGAGTGTCAGGGAATTTGTCAGCGTTTACTTTATCCGCATTGCCATGGTCTGGTGCTTTTTATGTTTATTTTCCATCCTGCTCTGCCATTAGTATTAACACTAAACGAGATTCACCTCTGGCTTTCATTTGACGTTCAAACCTTATTTGTCCATTTACTTTTCTCACCGTAAAGGGATATTTCACTTTGGTGGATCAATTGTCAAGATCTCCTCTGGCAGTTGGTCACGAATGGTCCCTTGCCAAAGCTGTTTGCCTTAAAGACCTCTATCGAACATGTTTTCTCTATATGTTTGGAAGAGTTCAATGTGGTGATGGTATCCATGTATCCTGAGAGTAACCCATGAAAAAAAAAAATATCTTACCAAGGTGAAATATCCCATTCAGGGACAGGTACAAGCTTCAAATGAAAATGTGTGATAAAGAAGTACATTTTATTGTAATATGTTAATGTGGTGCAATCTAAAAACATGTAATGTTCTTATTGGGTCCATCATTATTACTATTTGTTACAATTTAAAAGTATATGAAATATAGGTGGTTTAAAGTTTGGTCCATGTGTACATATCTGCAGACTGGTTATGAAAAGAACAAGGCAATATGGAAGTATTTATCCATATGAATGTTAAAAAAAACAGTTAATGAAGCATATTGTATTTTTAGCTGCACATGTCCTGGACAAAGCCTTAACTGAATTATTTGCTATCTGAATGACATTTTCATATTAGTATTTATGTGTTTTGTCTTAGTGCAGTATTTTTTGTTTTTTGAAAGTCACTGTAAAATGCATTTTATTTTTTGTGTTTTTATGAGGTGTCCTTTTGTCATACACTTGGTGTTCAACATGTGTTACGTTGTTTAAGATGTACGTCAAAATGCACTTTTTGAAATATTTTGCTGAGGAAGTTATATGGATGTTCTACCCAGGAAAAGTCACACTTGAATAAGTACTGAGTCCTCATATCTATGGCAGAGCTGTGGCGTAGCAGGATTCTGCCATATTCCTTGTATAAATACAAGAAGATGTTGTTTTCATGTGTAATAATTAGAACTTTATAACTTTGTCACAATTGTAAACACCTGTTGTTTACAATTGTGCCAAAGTTCTTTGAGCAGTATTTTAACAAACTATCAGGCTATCTTTCTGAACTGATGTATTGCTCACAAATGTCTAGCCAGATCTAAAATGAATTTGCTTGTATTTTTGAGTGGAGCTGGGACATTTCGTTCCCCTGGGCTCTGTGGTCAAACAGAAATCTCATTCTGCTGACCTTTACATCCTAGATTGTTGGCTGTAGTACACACTACCAACCATTATCATAAACAAACAATGACATCATCAATACGATGTTAACTGGTCTAAAGAATAAAATAAACCCACCTATAACTGCACCGTCTGCAACATGCTAGTTGGTGTAGTTGCCTCTCTCGTGTACATTTGGCAAACTGGACTGTTTGTAGTTTCTGGTAGCTGTGCTTAGTGAATGTGTTCACACATAAAACACTTTGGAATAGGTTTAAATGGTCTAATCTGTAAAAGTAAAATAAAACAATCAAACACTGTCTGTGGAATGTATTTTATTTCTGTTTCTATTTCTGTCACAATAATTTTAGTGAGATGTGGATTATTAAAGGGTTACAAAATGTTGCACGCATTCCCAGGTAATTCCCAAGTGTACATGCTGCCACTTGGGGATGTCATCAGGAGTCACGGCATTAATTATCATAGTTATGCTGATGACATACAGCTC
>JAODLL010004182.1:0-11283 GCA_026546735.1 Forbesichthys agassizii | reverse complement strand
CTCACGCCCCCACGGCTGATTGCAATCTGCCTGATCGCACGTGAGGGCGTGAGGCACTGGGGATGTGGTCCGTCTCCTCGGTCATCCTACCCCGGCGAGACCAGCGAAACGTTACACAAACTGTCAGCTCGGGGTGGGTGTGTCTTACGCCAGCAACTAGAACTGGCATTAGGTCTACAGTAAAATGTGTCAAATCAAACGCACATATAGTGTGCATTCTCTCAAAACAAAAAACATTTTGGAGAGAAATGTTTGTATAAATACTATATTACATTATGGACCGTGAACATTCACTACTTAACAGCAAGGAATTTTAAGATAGCTATCGAAAAGAAGATGCACCGAACATTTGTCCTGACATTATTGGTGGTCGCCGAACTCCATCACTAACTGCTGGAAATTAGCATAAAGTTCTCAACTGTGATCTGTCACTGTCGCTGGGCAACTTTGTTGCTGAGCATAGCTCCGCCTGCTGTCGCAGAGAAACGCGGGAGTTTATTAGAAATAATTGGAACGTGCCTCTTTGCGGGCTGAACATATCAAAACAGAATAGATCAGACAGAATAGGCCATGATGGCTTCTGGAAGAGCTGAGTAGGTTGTGTTCATCTTGAGTACACATAGGTGTACATTAAATTGTTTCCTCACCCTGCATTCACTTAATGATGGAGACACCTGGAGAGGTGGGATTGGAAAGAACGGCCTCCCTGATCTAAAACTGAACGGTCATTTGTTCTGAGACTTTCTTGCTAGTCATGGAAGAGAGGGGCAGAGCTGGATACCGACCACCATCTGGTGGTGAGTTGGGTCAAGGGGTGGGGGAAATAGTCTGGACAGACCTGGTAAGCCCAAACGGGTAGTGTGGGTAAACTGGGAACGTTTAAAGGATGCCCCTATCCGTGAGATCTTTAATGCACACCTCCGGCGGAGCTTCTCATGTACCTCTATCAAGGTTGGGGACATTGAACCTGAGTGGACGATGCGGTGGAGAGCTGTGGTCTCAAGGCCTTAGGTGCAGGGTCAAGGGGCAGTACCCCTCGAGCACTGTGGTGGACAACAGTGGTCAGGGAAGCCGTCCAATTGAAAAAGGAGGCCTTTCGGGATGCGTTGTCCCGGAAGACTGGAGGCGGTTGCAAGGTACCGAAGGGTTGCAGCATCTGCTGTAGCAAAAACAAAGCAGCAGGTGTGGGAGAGGTTCGGAGAAGCCATGGAAAAAGACTTTCGGTTGGGCACCAAAGTGTTTCTTGAAAATTGTCCGCCATTTCAGGAGGGGGAAGTGAGTTACCATCCAAGCTGTGTACAGTAAATATGTGACGCTGTTGACCTTAACTGAAGAGGTAATTGGCCGGTGGAATGAACACTTTGAGGAACCCCTGAATCCGACTGACACGCTCTCTATGGTAGCGATAGAGCTGGAGGCTGATGGGGGATCATTGTCAATTTTCCTGGAGGATTTCACTGAGGTAGTCAAACAGCTCCACAGTGGCAAAGCCCCTGGGATTGATGAGCCTTCCGAAAATGCTAAAATCTTTGGATGTGGAGAGGGTGTCTTAGATGACACGCCTCTTCAACATCGCTTGGAAGTCTGGGACAGTGCCAAAGGAGTGACAAACTGGGGTGGTGGTTCCCCTTTTCAAAAAGGGGGACCAAAAAGTGTGTACCAATTACAGGGGTATCACACTACTCAGCCTCCCTGGTAAAGTCTACTCTAAAGTGCTGGAGAGTAGGTTTGACCGATTGTCGAACCTCAGACTGAAGGAAAACAATGTGAATATGCCCTTCTGGTCTACATGTGTTTTGTGGATCTGGAGAAGGCATATGACCGGGTCTCCCAGGAGATACTGTGGGAGGTTCTGCTGGAGTAAGGGGGTCTCTTTTAATGGAAATCCTATCCCTGTATTCCAAAAGCAAGAGTTGTGTAAGCATTCTCAGCAGTAATTCGGACTTGTTCCAGGTGGAGGTTGGTCTCCGCCAGGGCTTCGCTTTGTCACCAATCCTGTTTGTAATATTTATGGACAGGTGGGAAGGGGTTGCGGTTCGGTGGCCTGGGGATCTCATCGCTGCTTTTTGCAGATGATGTGGTCCTGATGGCATCATCGGTCCGTCACCTCCAGCTTTCATTGGATCGGGTTGCAGCTGAGTGTGAAGTGACTGAGATGAGGATTAGCACTGCTAAATCTGAGTCCATGGTTTTCAGCAAGAAACCAATGGAGTGCCTACTACTGGGGAATGAGTCCTTACCCCAAGTGAAGGAGTTCAAGTACCCAGTGTTGGGCAGTAGTAGTAACTAACTAGTAGCTAATATATGTAGTTAAACTACATTTATGAGTAGCGTGGTGGTAGCTGCGCTGTTTTCTGAATAAAATAGCTTTTCAGTAGCGAAGCTACTAATTGATCAAGCAGTGCGGTAGCGTTCACAGAAGCTACATTTTCCAAAGCATTTTTGAATCTGCAGCTCAAGCATAAGTCCTGATACAACCGCTAAGAATCAGTACGTGATGCCGTCACATACACGGACCTAGGCTACATGTGTAGACGATAGAAGCACTTCCAAATGTCACTGTTGCCAACTAGTTTCCAATTAAAGCAGCAGCTCCAAAAGTTGCTAGAAGTCGGCAGATGACATCATAAGCTCATTTGCATATTGATGGCGTCATCGCGTATTCATTTAAATTCTCCTGCCGGCCCCACCACAAACACAAGCACAAGTTACTGACTGTCTGAACACTGCACGAGGAGACTGGACTGTGATTACTCTGAGCAGCATATGAGAATACATTAAAACAACATTGCGACAAAGTCGTTAAATTGGCAACACAACTCATAGTGAGGCCGTAGCTGTAGGCCTACCAATCACCAGGCTGATGCCTGAGACTTTGATGCAGGGGGAATAAAGATAAGACTGAGTTTACGTGATAGAAAGAACAGTGAGAGCAGATAACACAGTTTATTGTTTAATAAACAGTTGAACTGAACAGTTTTGCCCTGTTTATTTTACACTTTTGAATGTTGGTACAATAAAATGTAGAGAAAAAAATAGCTTAAATTTAGTGAACTACTTCTGCCGTGTTACATGTAGCTTAGTTTGCTACATTCCTGTTGGGGGTAGCTTCAGTGTAGTTAAGCTTAATGTAACGTAGAGTAACTGGTAGCTTAGCTCACTACATTTTCAATGTAGCTTGCTTATCACTGCAAGTACCTCAGGGTCCTGTTCGCGAGTGAGGGGACATTGGAGCAGGAGATTGGCCGGAGAATGGAGCAGCGGAAGCGGTATTACAATCATTTTACCGCACTGTTGTCACGAAAATAGAGCTGAGCCGGAAGGCAAAGCTCTCGATCTTCCGGGCAATTTTCGTTCTTACCCTCACCTATGGTCATGAAGGGTGGGTCATGACCGAAAGAATGAGCTCATGGGTACAAGCGGTCAACATGGGTTTTCTTATGAGGGTGGCGGGCGAAGCTCGGCCATCCGTGATGAACTCGTAGAGCCGCTGCTCTTTTGCGTCAAAGGAGCCAGTTAAGGTGGTATGGGCATCTGGTAAGGATGCCCCCTGGGCGCCTCCCTTGGGAGATGTTCAAGTCACATATAGCTGGGAAGAGGCCTCGGGGAAGACCCAAAACTAGGTGGAGAGATTATATCTCTACACTGGTCTGGGAACGCCTTGTGATCCCCCAGTCAGGGCTGGCTAATGTGGCTCGGGAAAGAGAAATTTTGGGTTCCCTGCTGGAGCTACTGCCCCCGTGACCTGGCTACTGATAAGCAGATGAAGATGAATGGATGGAAGTGTAATGATGGTACTTCTCTTTATAATGTAATCTGAATCTACATTTAAAACCTCACATTGATTTATGTTATTCACAAAATACATTTTGGAAACACGTGTTGAGTAAGTGATGCGCACCATGTTTCTGTTACCCATTTATACAGCCCTAGAATAAACCTGTCAGACATGCTCTTACAACTGACATTTGTAATTCTAAACTCACTTATTATAAATCCATCCATCCATCTTCATCCGCTTATCCAGAGTCGGGCAGCAGCTCCAGCAGGGAACCCCAAACTTCTCTTTCCCGAGCCACATTAGCCAGCAATTCTAAACTCACTTATTACAAATCCAAACTGCCCATTAATAGGTTTTCAATATCGTACTATATTGAATACAATATATATATTGAATACAATATATACAATATCGTATTGTCACACGTAATTAATGTCTGGCAAATACCTGCTATTAGAAGCATAATGAGAGGTCCCATCATTCCCCAGTCCATGGCTGTTCCCTGGGGAACCAGAAACAGCTTTATTGTACATTGCAAGTACATTATACTTGTATTGTATTGTAATTGTCACAGCACATCCGTTACAATAAAAAATAAAATATATACATATATATATATATATATATGTGAAAAAAGTATATTAAAAGCAAATATTGTCAATTTGATTTAATATAAAATAAAGTGTAAGGTAAGAAATAAAATTGGAAACAAGTTATGTTTAAAACGGTCAATATATCAGTTTTAGTGTTACTACATTTTTACCACTTATTAGCAAGAAAAATATATATTAGAATATGCAGTGAAATCATTATTTAGCAATATTTAACTATATTATAAGACAATACAAAATCATACTTATTTTTCTGTTACAGTTTATTTGTTTAGTTACCTTGATGTCACTGTATCAGGCACAGGAGTACAATCTTTTTTCTTTTAGATTTGGCAAGCCGTGAGTATTTTAAGTATTTATTAGATGCGTAAATGTGAATACTGTAAAGCATAAACAAATCACTTTTCAGTAAATGTATTATTATTATTATTATTATACTATTTTAAGCAATGTTATTTTACAAATGTAAAATGTTATCTTACTAAGCACTGATTCATTTATTTTAATTGAAATAACATCCTATGCTATATAGCCAATCAATTAATAGTTTGGTCGTCTTTCAGTGTAAAGGTATTATAAAATAAAATAAATTCCCCTTGATCAGTATTTTTTTATACAGGTCAGGCTAGATTAGATTTCTTACCTCAGTTAATACCAGCTCCTGAAAGTGTTGTTGATAATAGTACTGCTAACCGCATGCACCTGGCTCTAGTGTTGGTGAAAGACTGGGAATACTTGTTTTTGTAATAATAATGTTAAAACAACCAGTCAAACCGCTTTCATGCTGTCATAAAAGGAGGTGTCACTTTAACAGAACCACACACAATTTACATATTTTAAGGGCTCGAATATCATGGCCCAATATTGTCTCCAGTTCAACATCACATACTGTAGTTAATGTAAAAGCATTTTTTGAGGTAGTCGCATCCCATAAGTCTCAACTTTATTAGGTGATATCAGCTATATTAATAAACTCATGGCACCACCCAATATGCCTATATTGGCTATGAGGGAATTTCATGGATATGTCATATATCATATAGAAATGCCTCAAATAATAATAATAAAATATATAAATAAAAATTATCTTACAGTAAGTAAGTTTATTTATAGAGCACCTTTCACAGACAAAGGTCACAAAGTCCTGTACAGTAAAAGCAATGCAAATAAATAAAATCCTACACAGTACAAAATAAAAGAACACTATAATATAAAACAAAAACTTAACACTATGTTGCTAATTAAAAGCTTATCAAAAAAGTGGGTCTTGAGCAGTTTTTTAAAAGTTGCCACATAATCTAAGGCTCTCAAGTCTAATGACAGAGAGTTCCAAAGCCTTGGTGGCACCGCACCAAATGCACAATCACCTCTAGTCTTAAAATGCGTTCTTGGAACCATTAAAAGCTTTTGGGAAGAGGACCTCAAAGACCGACCAGAAGTGTTTGGATGTAATAAATACAATATGTAAATAGGCGCTTGACCGTGCAAGGCTCTGTAGGTAATGACCAAGATTTTAAAATTTACTATAAAACTGATAGGAAGCCAATGAAGGGCCTCAAGCACAGGAGTAATGTGCGCTCTATGTTTAGTCCCAGTTAAAAGCCTAGCAGCTGCATTTTGAAAAACCTGTAGTTGATCGATTTATTCAAATAGGTGTACAATGCATTGCAGTAATCGAGACGTGATTAAATAAAAGCATGGACTATCATTTCCAAATCTTTTTTTTGAGACCACTGATCCAATCTTGGCAATGTTCCTGAGATGTAAGAAACAGGAACGAACCACAGACTTGACATGACTGTTAAAACACATAGCTTTATCGAAAATAACACCTAGATGGAGTAGTGCTTTGGAATTAGGAATGTTAAAAAAGCCATATTTTAACACCTACGTCATCTCGCCGGTGTGGTAACACCGGGGAAGGACTGTCCGCATCCCCAGCGCCTCATACCCACACGTGCAATCAGATTGATTGCCTTCAGCCGTGTGGGTGTGAGGGCATATAGGCTGGGGACTACCGGGAAAGGGTGTGGGTTATTGTCCATGTCACGTTGTTCCACGTTCCTGTGTTCTGGTCGCAGTTCAATGTTGCGTGACTGTACGCCGTTTTGTTTTTGAGTTCACTGTTTAGGTTATTTCAGTTATATTAAAAGGAGCCGTTGTCTCTTGACCGGCAGTGTGTTTTTTTTTGTTCATCTGCACTCGCCTCGCCCTCTCAGCATTACACATATCCTATGTGCACAGACTGTCTCCCTTTGACAATCATGGTATTATTATTAAATTCACTGGAAAGAGACATTCTTATATTTTGCTTGAGCATTATTAACCAAGAACTTTACACATAAAAAGATGGCATTATGGCATTTCCTCATTCTGGCAGCGTAAAGCGGTCTTTTATAAATACTATTTTGCATCGGCACCGATTGTTACCGATTGTTATGAGGCTAAATGGTGGTGTAACTAAGAGATTCGATTAAAATAAATATTTGTATATACTTATTTCAAAAGATTTACACTCTATAGTTCAATCTCGAGCCGGGGGAGATTTCTCTGTGGAATTTTCTTGTTGTCGGGCAGGGAAAAGCAGTCTTTTATAAATACAATTTTGTGTCTGCAGATTGTTTCATATGATAAATGTTGGTGTAACTAAGAGATTCGCTCGAAATAAAAAAAGTTCATGGTTATTTAAAAATGTTTATACTTAATTTGTGTTCTGATTCAGGCGCATTTAAGACATGGTACTTCCGCATTTTGCCACTTTGCGTTAATCACATGCGCAGTCAACGTGCACAGGTCTGTTGCGCAGTCCACGTGCACAGGTCTGTTTGGCCGACGCAAAAAACAAAGTCAAATACCTGTCTGAAGGCATTCTGCTTTGGTTTCTTTATGGCTTTAGAGGTTAAGGCAAATACAAACCACGATTTTCTCCAGGAAACAACAATTTACCCAAGATATTTGTCCACATTAAAAAGCAGACCTTCAATGTTGCAAAAATGACTAAAACTCATTTTTGACCAACATTGAGTTAAGGTCTTCTGCCTTTGCACGGCAGCATAGGCTTCAGCAGTATGCCTCAACAGCCAGTGCCAATTATGTCTGCAAAATGTGTATGGTACTAGGCCTACATGGCTGGGGATGCATACAAATATCCGGGCAGTTGTCCAAATCAATAAGCTGTGTGTGGCAAGTAATAGGCTGTGTGGCAAGTTTGGTAATAAAGTAAAGAGGGTAGTAACGGATTGTAACAGATTACGTATTTGAAAATCTAACTAATAACGGATTACTTGAATTGCGAAACTAGCGCTTTACGTTAATCATTACAACAAAAAACCTAACCTGGGTACTCTTAACCGATTACTAAGTAACGTGTTACCTCCGACCCTGGTACACACACCACCGCATCATCTGTGGATCAATAGAAGACAACAGAAATGCAGAAAACCAATTTGGACACTAAGGCCCCGGACAGAAACACTGCAAACGATCCGCTCATCGTGTTTCATTCAATCTGTCAACAATATCCTTAGCTCACATTGGTAGTCACCTCAAGTCGCTGAATCTCATTGACTTTCCTTTGTCTCTCGTCGCTACATCACTGCTAGTTGCTCGCATTGTGTCCGGGGCTTAAGACATATTACAAATAAAAATAAAAATTTTACAAATAAAAGTCATTCACAGAATTTTTCTTCCGAAGTTATGTCTAAATCAACTCTGACAGATTTGCCCATAATTACTCATTTAATCTATCTTTTGATCCCATTGTCCGAACATAACAAAACTTTACAGGCACATTTTCTTTGAAAATCTATAGACGATACCCACATTTCATAACATTTCGCCCATAGGGGGTGCTACAATTGCCACTTGTCAATATCTCAAGAACCTTTAAAAATATAACTAAAATGTTTTGTTCAATAATTCAGTTATATTCAATATATGCAATAATTGCATGTATTACCTAAAGTGCCAATTAGCTGGCTCACCGATATTGCCAATAAACAGTTAATCAAAGTTTTAAAAGCATGGAAGTTCCCCTGTAAACGTCAAATCAACATGAAATTTGGTACACAGATCTATAATGTAACAAAGAAGGGTGGCACAAAACATTGGGACAAATAGCCAATAGGTACCACTACAACAAAAACTTTTACATTTTAGCCCATATCTCAAAAAGTACCAGACCTAAATTCAAAATTCCCTTTTTTTATGTTTTCTACAAGGCATTTTACAAAGTTTCAAAGTTTCCACAATGTATGAAAAACCTACTTTGATCAACTAGTCCTAATCTGCTACTCAGATTCAAATTACATGTTGCTTAAAGCATCTACAAACCATATTGCAGATATTAAGATAGTTAGTTTGAATCCAGCTGAGGTTAACCCATTTTCAAAATTACACTCAAGCTGTTGGTGAAACTTAAGATTTTCAAAATGTCAAGAATAGTTTGCAGGTCTGTTGTCTCTGAAGACAATATTTAAATGATCTGGATATCTGCTTATTACAACCATACATTCAGAATTCTATCTTGATTATTTGTCAAAATCCTACATCTCTGACTTTTTATTTGGAACAGACATTACGTTTTGCAAAAAGCAGATCAGAAATATCTAAATATTTATTCAATGTTCCACAAAAGGCCATACAATTTTAGTGCAGGTCCCCCTTTATGGTCTTATATTGCCATCTACTGGTGGAAATGTACAATTCAATGCAGTTCAATTATATTTTTTGGAAGGAAAAAATGCTCTTACTGCAGTATCTCCAATGGTGTAGCAGTTTATCAACTCTGTCAGAACTTTGAAGGTTGTGAGTTCCAATCTTTCTTGTGGAGGTGTGACGGAGATTGTCTGTCCCTCTCGGGGAATTGAACCCTGATATCCCACGCAGTGAATGGATGCTCCTACAAGGCAGGCTAAAAGCCCATGGGCCCTAGCCTTTGTCACCAGAGCGTCCTATGAGGTGTCGGAGAGTGAGGTTTAACTTACTGGGCAGCTACCTACTGGCCACCGTTACAGAGGCAGCCTGGATATTTGGCTGTTTTTCTGTGAATTCTCTTTGCTACTATGAAATCTTTACTTAAATTGATGTTAGTATTTTCTCCTCAAGGGTCCTCAACTTTGGGTCATGCTTGGACCCCGATCATTGCCGCTTGCGGCGATATTTGGAGCTGTTTCTGTTACTTTCCTCTTGCCCGGAAGGAATAGCAGGTTAAGGGGGTGTTGTTGGTTTCCAGGTGAAATGTGAGCTGTACATAGCCTCGCGAGACTGGATAGCTTAGCAATTATTGTGAATGTGTCCGAGTAGAAACTGAACTTACCAATCGGCATTGTATTGATAGCTACTGATACCGGTGTTGTTTAGTTGTGTGGCATGATTAAGGTTTGCCGACAGCGAAACAACCAGGTGGCTCATTTAATCAACTGGCAAATATTTTTGGTGCCTGCCCTTTACAAAGCGTTGGTTTTATTGTAATGTATTTCTGTTTCATAAGCTATTAAACTGAAAAATCTAGGTTCTCAGGAGATAAAAGTGGAAACTGTACAGGCAACATAAGTGAGAGAAACAGAAACACTGGGACCAGACACTCCATATGTCTATGTGAAATGACTGATTGACATAGCTTGCCAAAATAATCTTTTGCCATGGTGAAATATATTATATTTGATCAGGTTAACAGTATTTAGCATATCGTGCTGCTGTTCGTGTCTACTCGAGTGTAGCTTTCAATGCAATATGATGTGTTGCGCTCTGTCTCTATTGCCTGTATACAGTTTTTTCTACTTTTTTCGGTTTGAAAGCTTATAAAAACATAAAACTTGGTTGGTTACTTTTTGGGTAGTGAATCATGTTACATAGCAGCTTTTAGTTATGTTTAGGTTTTTTTGGTAAAAAGTCAGAAATTGCAATGCAAAGTCAATTGAGAGCTATAAAATGTTATCGCTGCTGGCGGTCCAATCAGGGTGGTTTAGTGAGATGATATTGAGTTCAAGCAAATGATGTTAGAGCTAAATGAGGTGATCACAACGATTTGTTAAACACTGACAAATAGTTTCAATATTAACCAGAGGTAGGACATTTAGCTAATTTTAGGTCTAGGCACACTATACACGATATGGCAATAATTTAATGCCATTATGCACATATATTTTTTTTAAAGTATTTAAAAAAAGAAGTTATAGCATTCTATAATAATTCTATAATCTGTCCAATTGTTATGTTCATGCTACATATAAGATCTAGCTTTCATTATTGTGGCTTAATGTTGGAAGTTCATGTCAGGTCAATTTAAACAAAATAGCATGAACAAAAAAAGTTATATATAAGTAATAGTATAATAATCAAATAGCTTTGGATATTTTTTATTTAACAATTAAATTAAACAGGACATTATATACCTATATACCATAGTATAGAATACAATAATATTTTATAAAAATGAAGCAATATTAGACATAATTTTAACAATCATTCATTGTTAAAAATCATTGTGCACGTTTTTACTTTATTGTCATGGATAATAATGATTTCCATTCTTTATATACTACTAGAAATACAGTCCAGACAAGCTCAGTCCAGATGCCTGGGATAAGCCAAACACATGTGTAACAGCTGGTAGTACAAGTGACACAAGTACAAGCAAGAAGATTGTAGTGGTTGTATAAGTTGTAGCATCCAAAGCCATTAGTAGTAGTAGTAGTTAGATAGTTGTATTATCTACAGCCGTAAAAGAAATACAATGAAAGAGGTGATTTAATTGAAGGGAATAGTATTAGCAATAAGAAGGCAGGCATACCTTAAGTTAAAAATTAAGTAATGAAAAATAAAATTAGAAAATATTTTGTTAAATATTATTTTTGGTCCTACCTGCAAGAATGGTAGATATATTTACAG
>JAODLL010004181.1:0-28872 GCA_026546735.1 Forbesichthys agassizii | reverse complement strand
ACAGGACAAAGAGAGTGACTCAAATGCAGCGAGGCACGATCACCATGTCGTCCTGTTGACTAACAGACACACAGACAGACTCTCCATACCTCAGCATTCAAACTGCATTCGCCGGTCAAAACACAACCAAACCACATCCAAATGTATACGGTTTAATATATAAATACCGTGTTTCACCAACACCAAGCTTAATCTCTACATTTACTATTACACCGAGTTCTATACTAGTGCAGTCCCTCCCCCCAACAAACCCACTGACCCTTAGCGCCTGAGTGGGAGTAGACAAACTAACCCAGCGCTGTGCGCTACAGTGTGTGTGTGTGTGTGTGTGTGTGTGTGTGTGTGTGTGTGTGTGTGCGTGTGTGTGTGTGTGTGTGGCATGTGTGCTCATATGCTTGCAGATGGAGGGAAAGTCTTCACAAAGGTGCCACTGCGTACTTTGCCCTGTGTGGATGTATAGGAACGTTTAATATGGCTGTCAGCTTTATATTTGTACTGTATGTGTGTGTGTGTGTGGAAGATAGAGAGAGAGAGAGAGAGAGAGAGAGAGAGAGAGCAAGGATGAAAGACAGGAAGAGTAGGAGGTAGAAAGAGAGATAAAAAGATATGGAGATGTTAGTGAGAGAGCTGAGGGGGCAGAGAGAGAGAGAGAGCATGTGTGTTAGATCAAATGACCTTGATGTCATTAGACTGTGGGTTAATACTGGTCGGGGTTGGGGGCTGGGCGTGTGGTTGAATGGGGGGATGGTAGGGCAGGGTGCAGAGTAACAGACAGCGTTCGTGTGTTTGTGTACGCGCGCGTGGGTGTCTGTGTGTGTGTGTGGCGGGGGGGGCAGGTCATGTGTGTTGTTTTACTGCTGCTAGATGTAGCATGTGTTCCTCTCGTGGCTGCTCTGCAAGGAGAGAAGAAGGCGAGGGAAGATTCTGATGAAAACCGCAGAGGTTAAGACATGGGTTCTCTGTCTTCACTGGCACACCTTCTCGCAGTCACGTCAGCCTTTTACACTAAACCCCAGCGCTTCCTCTGCTACCAGAAAGACGGGTTCCCCCTTTTTACGCACCTGAAAGCAGAACAGTTTTGTTCGTGTAATCACGGCCGAGGCAGCCCTCCCACCTACTCTGATGTCTTGTTTGACTTGAAATGCTGCGTGGCTGTTCTGTCGTGCATGACCTCTGTTTGGAGGAACGGTTGTTGTGGGTGAGTCAGACTTTACTCATACGAGGGGCTGACACACTGCCAACTTCACTAGTGTTGTCAGTCATCCCTCCTACAGCACAAGCCAAGCCGCCTGGCTATGGCATACAGTAGATGGACCAGCACATGAATTAAGAGTAGAGGAAGAGGATCAGTTAGCAAGCTTTAACCTAAATCGACCGGCGAGCATCTTGGGAGCGGAGCCCTCTCCTCGTGCCAGGCTACATCGGCGGTACTGTAAGTATTTGCTTGGCTCACAATCTGCTCTGAGCTGCTTTACAGTTCTAACCAGTGGTTAGACAATATCTGTATTGTTTTTTTTGAAGCCCTTGAAGTCTCGTTGCCTGTTGCTATGGAAACAAGTCAGTGGGCTGGCAGCTGAGCTAGTTTTTGAGAGCTTTGTGTATGAAAGCATCATCTCACACTAAACCACGTGTATTCTGGTTATAAGGAAATGTATTATGTTTCAACACAACTGAAAAAGCCTGTTGTCTTTAGGACGTGTTATGAAAGGCAAGGTATTGGGTAATACTTATAGGTAGCTTACTTCTAATTTGGTACATTTCTCATTACTGTATAGCAGCATACTCTACATATTGCATATTGTTGTTGTAAAGCACTGTTGACTGTTGGATGTGGGGTTTTTTTGGAAGCGGCAAATGGATCGATTTTTGATTGTTTGGCTCCACTGACACGTGCTTTATGCTTTTGTAGTTACATTATATAATATGTGTAAATATATATAGTGCACGTGGGTTTCATGTTGAGACATTCATTTCCATTTTGTATTGTCTTTTATTTGTATTGCTATTTCACGTACCTATTGTCACTTACATTCATCTGTGATTCCCTCTGATTCGGTCAGGGTCTCTTCCATTGTTACAGATGTCAAGCCACACATACGTTACACCATCTAGATGACTCAGCGATTATACAAACCTGAATGATATTAACGCGGTGAGCTGCTAGGCTCGCTTTAAACGTCCTCGCTTAAGCATACTCCTTGCGATCACCATTTCAAAGGTAAATATAAAGACTCCCAGAGCGCATAAACAACTGCATTCTTCATTAGACCCAGAGGTTAAGAAACTGATGAGGGAATAATATATGGAGGGAAGTGTTTTATCCCTGGCTTTCTGTCCAGTATGCCTCATAACACGTAGACTCTTGGGTCACCTACTTACCGCTTCGCTTGTCAATGAAGGTGAGTGACATGAATCAGCTGTACCGCGTAGGAGAAAGTGTTGGTATTACAGCAGGAAATTGCCCTTTTGTTTCCATGTAAACGCGGGAGTGCGCGCGCTAACAACGTAGCGAGCGAGGGGTTAAGTGTAGTCCTGGCGCTAGAAGCGCTGTGTCACAGCCCGGTGGGGGCTGGCCCGGCACGGAGCGCTAGTCAGGAGGCTGGATGAATGAAGAAGCCTGAGAGCGTGTGCTGCTGCTGGAGCTTCGTCATATGACGTGTGCCCACCCTATGGAGGCAGGCGGCTGAGTGGGAGTCCCTGGCCGCGGTGTTACCGTCTACGTCACGGCCACGCGCAGCCCCTCCCTCGCTCTCTCTCTCATTGGCACTTCCTGGTCACGTGACCCTAACATTCACACACACCCCCCCCCATCCCCACCCCCCATTGCCTTAGTCAGCTCAGGCTGTGTCGCGTTTGTAGGGTTGACACGCAACGCGTCTTTGTGCATGCCTAAAGAGCATGAGAGAAACCTGGCGCGGTATGCCATTCACAGCCACAGAAAGAGAACGTGGAAAGATCCCGGAATGGTTACGCAATAAGCCGAAATAGAGAGATATTGGGAAAGAGCGGGGCGAGACAGACAGAGTGAGAAAGACAGACAGAGAGAGAGAGAGAGAGAAAGAGAGAGAGAGAGAACACAAGGAATAGAAGAGCAGGAGAGAGGGGAAAACAGATCAACAAAGCCCAATTGAGAGCGAGAGAGCGGAGGTACAGGAGTTAATCCAGCCCGTGCACGGTGCAGGCGGCGTGGTATACAGTCGTAATAAGAGCATAACACTGTAGCAGGAGCCGTCAGCGAGCTTCACGGAGGAGACGGCGGACATCTTTTCTCCTTCGCTCCCATTTTGCGTACATCGTGTCCAGTGCTCGGCGGTGTGGGAGAGAAGAGAAGAGAGGCTGGAAGGCCGCTCAGCGGGTGGAAGCGGCCAGTTTATCCGAGGCGAGCGGACAAACATCCGAGCGTCTCCACCACTCAAGATGGCACCAGGGCTGAGCGACGGCGAGGCGAGAGGGTGGCATGGTAACGGCAGACCTGAGAGGGAGGAGGACGGCGAGGAGGAGAGGCCAGAAAGTGCTGCGTCCTCAGCCGCTGTCCCTGGCGCCCGACGGAGCCTCCACTCCGACGCCAACGAGCCGCCAACCCTCTGTCAGACTAGGACTGTGTCCTTCGCTTCCCCCGCAGTCACACGAATAACCCAGCGGCTTATCTCTATTCCCTTTTTCCTCCCCCTATCCTGTTTCTTTTTCCTGACCTGATCTTTCCTGTTTGGATCTCCCCTCTCTGCTGTTATTCAACACTGTCGTTGCTCAACTGTTCTTCATCCCTTCGGCGTAACCGCATCGCCATGTCTTCCCCTCCCTGTTCTCTATACACTGGTAGGCGAGGAAGTACAGAAATTACAGGCTTTGAAGGGTGATTGAATGTAGTCTTTAGTGAGAACCAGGCTAGTCTGTGCGCTCCGCTTCGTGGATGAGGCAGTGGGAGCCAGACCGCCCGCGTTTTTCGCTCTCGCTTCGCTTCTCCACACGGCCAGGCCAGGGTCCACGCCCTGCCAGAGATGGAAGCTCTGCTGACACACAGCTAACCGCCTGAGTTGGAGAAGGAGATTGAGATAGGCTTCCCTCTGGCCTGGCTCTGACTACAACCAGAGAAGTCTACGCGAGGAACATTTGCCGCCAGTCGGGTACAGGAGCGCGGCTTACTTTTTCGCCGCGAGTCGAGTACGTGTGTCGCCCGGCGGCGGCGGTCGGCGCCGCGCGCGCTCGGCAGCAGAGCGGCTCGCACACGTCCAGTATTGCCGGTACCAACATTAGATAGCAGCAGGCATGATGCACTGCAGTAACGCTGTTAGCGTCCTATGCAGCAGACAGAGCCTGCTCACTGCTGACAGCCCTGCTGCTGCTGTTTCCCAGGCGTCCATCCCCCCACAGCTGCCGCTCTCCGCTCGCTGCACACTCCTCCATTCCGTCGTACGTGCCCACTGTGGCTCAGATAATGGCCTCTCGCTCTGCGCACACACACACACACACACACACACACAGAGGTGGGGGAGGAAAGAGTTAGAGAGACGGAGCGAGAGGGAGGGCGAGCGAGTTTGTGTGTGAGAGAGAGAGAGAGAGAGAGAGAAAGACGCAGGGAGGGGGGCTGAGTGGAGAGAAAGAAAAGGGGGATATTGAAAAGGAAAGGGAGGAGCGCCGTGAGAGATAATGAGAGAGGGAAAAGAGGAGAAGAGAAAGAGACGGCCGTAAGAGCATGCAGAGGACGCGAGCGTGCACGCGTGCTGGGCGAGTGCATGTGTTGTGTGTATATGTGTGTGTGCGTGCGTGTGCGCCGGGCTCAGTGCCCGCCGTGTCTGTGTGCAGCGCAGGCTTAGAGCCTTTCCTTTTTATGTGGATTTAAAGCCAGCGGTATACCAGACTGGCCGTAGCCTTGGCTGCCTGACCGCTACCTCTGTCTGGACGCATAGGAGCATGTAAGTAGCCTGCTGCTATCAACGCTGTTGTGCTCTCGCTCTAAACCGGCACCATGCATTGACATGGGCTCTCATTCACGTCTTCTCCTCGGCTGAATTCGACAGTAAAGGAAGGTTCGGG
The DNA here is from genome assembly GCA_026546735.1 of Forbesichthys agassizii. NCBI lineage: Eukaryota > Metazoa > Chordata > Actinopteri > Percopsiformes > Amblyopsidae > Forbesichthys > Forbesichthys agassizii. The sequence continues at coordinate 23,838 of JAODLL010004181.1, read as the reverse complement.
GGAGGTTAGGTATTCATGTGTGGATTTAGGGTTCAGCTGTATATTCCCAAGATTATGCCCACTACCCCCCCCTCCCCCTTGCATCAGTTTTTTTCTTTGTTTAATGCTGTCACCATTAAGAGCTGCACGTTGTCGTCTGATGCGGTTGTGTGTTTAGTTGACTAGTCTGTCCTGTTTAAAGCGCCCGGAGCGCCCGCCCTAACTGGTTCTGCAGTCAGAACAGGCCGTGCGTGTTAATGTCCAGGAAGCCCCGCGGTGTGGGAGAGAGAGATAGAGATGAGAGAGAGAGAGAGAGAGAGAGTGAGAGAGAGTTACCTGCACAGTAGTAGATATGTGTGTGTGCACGTGGTCTGTTGCTGTCAGAGTGGTGTGGCGAGGAGCCTGCAGCTGCGAGCTGATGAAGGCCATGCATGCAGCTATACTGCATAGTAATAATACAACAGGACAGGTCCATGGTCCTCACGCAGTCACTCCGGACAAGCCGAGGGAATTCTCCGCTAGCAAAAGTTGAGCGGCGCGCCGCTCCGTCCTAACTTGGAGTGCGCCATCGGGCCGAGCCGGCGTCTCACAACCGCTGCGTGTCTTGATGTGTGAGCGACAGACTGTCGCATGCGTCACCACGCTGAGGGAGAGAAAGGGGAAAAGAGAGTGAGCATGTGACCGACAGAAAGTGTTACTGTGTTGCGGCTGCACGGTTACAACACTGCAGTTCTCATAACTGCCGCGTGCAACCCACCCCCCCCAACACACACCCCCTCCCACACACACACACACACACCTCTCTCTTCCTCACCATGTGACGCAACTGATTGCACGCATTGCATGCCGTCTGTTCACTGTCCTCTCCAAGCCCTCCCTTCTCCCCGAGAACCCCAGCAGACACCATCCACAGAAGGTGGATTCAAAGGGCCTGAACATACTGGCCATCCAGTAAATAGCCCCTTCAAAGGCTCATTTCAATATATTGAAATGATAGGGAAGCTGTTTGTCTAGCCCACTGTCAACTCTGATGGTGGAAGTGAGTGCAGTGTTCCTCTTTCGTTGGGAGACTCGACAGCCTTCATCTGATACTGAGGTTTGAGGTTTGCTTTGTTTTGCTGTGTCTTATTTTGTATTATTCTGGTGAGGCAGACTTGTGCTTTTGACCTAAATGATACCTAATGCCTGGTAGTGTTTATCCAGTTTACTGTAGTGTGTAGCGTAAACGGCTTGTATGCTTACATCTTAATGCAGTTTGTTTAGGGTTAGAAAGGACGGTTTCTTCTTCTTAGTGCTTCTAAAAGAGGAAAACATTATTAAACATTATTTTAATAGTAAGTGTGTCAGAGTTTAAGGCCTTTAATTGTTGGATTAAACTGGTCAGCCATAACATGAACTCTGTCAATAATTCGTGTGCCCTTGGAGTAGACTATCTGTTTTCTGTCCTCCTCTGACTCTTTGAATTATACTTTGACTGGCAGACCCAACTTTGTTTAAAACCGTTTCTTACACCGAATAATTGTAGTTTACATGAATCTTTAGTCATACTGGAATGTTCTATATTGACTTTGAACATGTATCCACAATGTTATGCTCCACCCATTTAATAATTAGTATCCTAAAATAAGCACATGATTCATGTTATTAGAGCCTAGAGTTTGTTCTTTTTAGCACTAACAATGTGCTGACTGTCACATTATGTGCTAAAGAGGAAGTCAGATGTGTAGATTAATCAAATCTAAACCTGACAAAACCTTCTCCATTAAGAAATCATTCACGGTTGTAGACTTATATGAATAAAACATAACACTAAGGTTTCTTTTCCAGTTCCCTAATGCAGTGTTAGTACAATATACTCTCCTTATGTCTAGTGTCTGAGATATTTTACATTCATATCTACAATTTTGCTTTGTGTTATTAGATGTCTCCATATAACTATATAGGATGTCTCATTACATACTACTTAATGGAGTAAAGTAATCTGGAGGGAATTAATAATTTTTACTTTATGTTGAATCACAACCTTACTTCCTAGAACACTGATGAACCCACATTGTGACAATGAACAGGAACAGGTTTTTAAAAATGTTCCACCAATGATCTCAGCAAGTCAAATTTAGCAGATTTCTTAGAACACTATCTGCGTGACGAAAAGTTAGGCCTAGGTGGTGATGTATGGGTAGGGGTGAATCATTTGATGGTCCTACTTAAAACCTAGATTTGATGAAAAGGTCTATGAAATCAGACCTGACTGTCACTAACAAGAAGCAATAATGTAAATCATAGTATATAGCTAACGTGAGTTGATTAGTAACATATTCACTTACTTGTCTCATTTACTGTTTACTGTACATATGCATTGTGCACCCAAGCCATGGGTGACTTCGTCTGCCTGATTGGCATCGCCCAACTTATCTGTAGCTATGCATACTGTATGAGTCTGTGTGAAACTCAAGTCACGTGGACCATGACACCACCATTGCCTTTGAAATGCCTGTAGCAACAGATAATGTAGTTTCATAGCCTCACTGACATGCTGTGTCGCTCTGTTCCAGTAAGACCCAGAGACAATGAAAACCTGTCTAAAACCTGGAATGAGGGAATGGATTGGTGTAGTGGCTTTTAAGTTGAATGCTGATAGTGTATTGTTTTCAAGACAGAAAGATCATAAACAGCAGATGTAGAATTCCTAAATTATTATTATAATTGTATTATTTGATGTTGCACGTTAATGAGTATTACAATGAAAGGTTTCACCATTTACAATGATTGTGTCACTTATGGGTGTCTTTCTCCATCACCTCTTTGCAGACTGTTTTGGAAGTGGCTTCGGTGGATGGCCGCAGAAGAGAAAGCCAGATGGAAATTGTGTCACATGACAGCCTCCAGGAAGGCATTGTGAGCCTGGAAGCGGCCAATGGGGTAAGACGCTATGAGGCTCCCATGGAGACTGAGCAGGAGCGGACAGGGAGCGACGTCAGCGCGTCGCGCCAGCCCGTGTCCTGTTGGAACAGCAGCGCGGGCAGCGTAGCCCCCGGTGAGCACCAGGCAGACATGGAGGACGCCCGTTGCCTGGTCGCGTTCTCCGCAAGCGCTGCCTCCTTGCCCGCCTCCACCTCTGCGCCCCCCCTGGTGCAGGCCAGCACCGCGAAGCTGTACGAGAAGTTCACCCAGGACATGGGCTCCGAGGGGGCTGAGGCACAGCTCTCTGCGGGGGCTCCTCACGGCAGGTGCCGGTCCCCAGAAGACCTCAGCGTCCTACAGACGGCACTGAGCCAGGCCAAGCATGGACACAAGCCCCCCAACTGTAACTGCGATGGGCCCGACTGTCCCGACTATCTGGAGTGGCTGGAGAAGAAGATCAAGCAGGCGTCCAGTGAAGACACCTTGGCCTGTAAAGCTGCTCATGGGCAGCCAGCCGAACACCAGCCCTACCCCCAGGTGAACGGGGCTCAGCAAGCTTCTGCCCCATGCCCCCAGCAGCAACAAGCACCCAGAGGCTCCCACGGCCAGCCGGCACCCTGCTACAAACCACCCATCCCCTGCTCCCCACAGGTGCTGTCCATAGCCAAGGAGAAGAACGTCAGCCTCCAGACGGCCATCGCCATCGAGGCTCTTACCCAGCTGTCTGGCACGGGGCCCCAGGTTCCCCCGGGACACCTGGGCGTCCACTCCCATCATCAGCATCACTTCCACAACACCTCCTCTCATCATCAGAACGGCACTCACTTGATCCCGTCCTCGCCCGGCCCATCTCTCTCGTCCTCCTCGCGGTCGCAATCCGTTCCCCCGGGACTGCGTCCTGGCCAAGAGGCCCCGGTCTCCTGGGAGCAACACAGACCCCAGTCCCAGGGCCAGCCTCCCCACGCGGGGCCTGTCCCGTCCTCCGCCTCTCCCTTCCAGGGCCAGGGCAAGCCGTCCGGCCTCAGCCCCCACCTCCAGCAGTGGCCGCAAGGCTCCGGTGCAGGCGGAGACCACAGAATCCACTGGAGGCCTGTGTCCTCTGAAGCACCGCCCCACTATCCCCCCCTCCAGCCCCACACTAGTTCAGACCCCATGTCAGAGCTCAAACAGCTGCTCGGGGACACCACCGGCAGGTTCAGCAATGCCTCTTTCAAGCTTCCCGGCTCCCACCAGTACAAGTCGAATGATAACGGAGATCTTCAGGCCCAGGCCCACGCAGGCATGGCTCGGATAAAGCAGGAGCCCGACTCGGGTGAGTACTACCCTCACACCGCCTCCATGGGACATTACGGCATACTTAATGGGCAACAGCAGGGCCAGCACTACCCCAACCAGGCAGCCATTCACCACTCCACTCAGGCAGCGCTGCAGCAGCACCTTCACTACAAAAGGAACCTGTTTTCTAGTCAGCCACCAGGTCCACACATGGCTCAGGTCTGCCAGAACCTGAAGAAGTGGTGGCCCCAGCCAGGGGCAGATGGCTACCCCCAAATAGCCATCAAACAGGAGGTGAAGGAGCCCAAGAGGAAGAAAAGCAGCCACGGCTCCCCCGCCATCAGAGCTATGAGTGGGATGCTGGCAGCGCCCCCCTTGCCCAAACCCAAACAGATTGTAATTAAAAAGACCAAGCAGAAAGCCTCTATGCCAACCTTCCTGCCTCAGAGTCAGATCTCCGTACAAAAATCGACAGCCCTCACTCCGGACAGAGCCCTGGCCTTAGCGGGCCTTCATCCGGGTCCTCTACCGTCCCCTCTGCCTGCCCTTAGTGACCCCACTAAGGCTGTGTCAGCAGGCTTCTCTGCCCCAGTCCAATCTCAGGTATCCACGTCCCACTCCTCCATGATTCCATGCCCCTCCTCCTCTTCCACCACTTCTGTCTCGCCAGAGAACCCAGCAGGAGCCCTGGTGGGTCCTCAGCCCCGGCCCGGGGCTCCTGCAGGTCTTGCCAACCCGATGGATGAGGGTGGCCTCCCCGCCGCCAGCTGTGCTGACCCTTCTCTGGCCCCCACACCCCTCGCTGACACCTCGCTCCCCGTCCTCACCAACGTGGACCCAAAGTTTGAAGAACTGATCCGCCAGTTTGAGGCTGAGTTTGGGGACTCCTCTCCCCCAGAGGCTGCCCTGAGTCAGGCCAGAAATAAGCTCGCAATCCCCCCTTCGCCCACAGGGAGTGACTCCCCACCCGGTGCTAACTCGGGATCGGACGGGCCCAGCACACAGATCACCCCCCACGCTCCCACCTCCCAGCCCAGCGTCGCACCTCCTCCTGCAGACCAAGAGATGGATGTAGAGCGGGACGCCAGGTCAGCGGCACAAGGAGAAGCAGGCTCAAGCCAGGTCTCCACGGAGACCACCCCGATGAAGGAGCAGCCAGAGGACCCCCAGCCTCTCCCTCTTCAGCAGGAGGCCATGCTCCTCCAACAACAACAACAACAACAACAACCAGTGGTGCCACAGGATCCTTTCAGCCTGCCCTTCTCACCGCTGCCCAAGCGCATGAAGCTGGAGGCCTCCAGGGGCTTGGCTGTGCTGTCCACCACATGCTATTCTGAGGAAGACACGCCCACCAAGGACAGTCTTCCCTGCTCGCCTTCCCTGCGAGGCTTCCTGGAGTCTCCCCTCCGCTACTTGGACACCCCCACCCGAAGCCTGCTGAACACCCCTGCCAAGGACCTCCAGACAGACTTCCCCATGTGCGACTGTGTTGGTGAGTGTGCGTCCGCGACGCTGCCTCAACACACAGATGTTACGATGTTATGATGAAAAGGCACGCATGCTGTATTCAGTGATGCCAGTGTTGATATTATAAGGTACAGTGTGCTATTATGGGGACCGCTTTAGGGGTTAAATCATACAAGCTAAGGCGTATACACTGTATTGAATTGGCCACACATTGGCTAATATTAGTCGATGGGGTCCTGAGAGGAGAAGTACTCACTGCTCTAAATAACCACCTTCACACAACCATTATCAGGTGATTCACTGCATTTCTGCTCCAGCTCCTCTGCCTGTACCCTGAGTGAGTTTGTCTGAGAATGTGTGTGTGTGTTGCCTGGGTGTGTGACCAGGCACAGGGCTACTGTGCAGGCCATGCAGTCTGCTACAGTGTGAGGCACCAAAGGGGCCAGCAGGGGACAATAGCGGTGGCAGAAGGAGCCCATTGTCTAGGTTTGGGGCTAGCAGGCAAGCAGAACAGAGCAGGGCACTCAGCAAACCCTTTGTCAGGGCACAGGGTAGGAGAGTGACCTACAGAGGGACATAAATGTGCATTAGGGTCATGACACCCACCTTCACATATGTGCACATATAACCTGCCTGCAGAAATGTGTAACACATGCGACCAGAATATACTGTACAGTATGTACAGTAAATCAACTCTTTACTTTTACACTTAAGGCATAGAACAACAACAAGCTATAGACTATACTATACTATACTATACTATACTATACTATACTATAAAACATTTTGTTGCTGTTGTTTAGAGCAAAGGCCTTTCTCTACAGTCCCCTCAACCCTAGCTGCTAGAGGGAGTTAACATAGGAGTGGCTATTAAATAGACACTTTGCTGTCCTAGACACTGGACTGGGCTTTTCTGCGGGAGCAGAACAGCTGCAAGTAACCACTTTATGTGTGTGTCTGTTTCTATGGGCAAAGACCCCCCAACAACTGCTCTCCATAGTAAAGCTTATTTACACACCAACCCGGCAACAGCCTTGCATAACAATGCATACATATACAGTATGTATTAGTTTATGTCCAGCACACACACACACACACACATACACCATCTGTTCATTCCCTTGGCTTATGACTAGTCACTCCCAGCTGTGACAACCCCCTGAAACAAACACTGGCACACACACACACACACACACACACACACACACACACACACACACACACACACACACACACACACACGCATACATCACGCAAGAATTTGGTATGACTCCTTCATTTCCTGCCTCAAGCCAAACCCTACCTCCCTCCCTGCTGTGGGAGGGAATGTGTCCTCAGATCGCCTCTACACCAACACACAACACTGTGTTTGTGTGTGTGTGTGTGTGTGTGTGTGTGTGTGTAGACTTTGTGCATGTATCTATCTCTCTCTTTTACAAGGGGACTTAAAATAAGTGACACTATTGAAGGGAAACTGGAGCTCCCTGATATAAAATCACATGCACAGCACATGTATGCTGCTACTATACATAATATGATATTGTTTTACACAGGGCCTCAGTTTCCCGGTTCTGATCCCGGTTTCCTGGTGTAGTGTGTTCAATTATAGCCAGTCAAATCATCTTCTCTCATTCCCTTTAATCTCACAGAAGCAGCCTTTACATGTAGTCTGCTAAATAAGTGTGCTTAAATAGTCTTACGTAAAGAGGCTTCAAATAAATAGTAAATAAAGCACTGCACTAGTGTCATGCTGGAATTATGTATATATATATAGACTTTTAAGGGACAATGCAGACAATGAAAATGTATTAACCTACTTCCTGATAGTGCTGTCAAGTTTAGAAGGGTATATCAGATGTTCAGCACGAGTTGTGTGTGTGCTTATGTGATGTGCTAATGGGCAGAATAGGCTGACCCCGGAATTCCACCGGGCACATGTGCGCAGCGTTCTGGCTCCCACGCCAGTTTTTTCCATCCTCTCGAAGGGTCACTTCCACCGGGAGCATTTCAAAAGCGTAGCGCTGCGAGGCAGTTGTATTGGCGAGATAAATAAAAACTACTTTGTCTGTCTGACATTGACTTACTTTCAGTCACTTCCACTCCCAAAAACTACTATAAATATATTCACACCATGGACCTTTCTGGAATTGTAAAACGGCTTTGTGGTGTCATAAAACTCATAAAAATTAACCATCCTTCCACTTCCTGCCTCTTGCCACCAATGTAATGTAGTCATGTTAAATACTAAGGAGAGACTGCACGCTTTGTTTTGCACACAAATTCATTTGTATTTTGTATTTGAGCAGCGCGTGTTGGCCGCGGATTCCGTCAAAAATAGACACGGCGCCTATCTTTAGCAAAGCACAGCGGAGAGCCGCTTCTGGGGCTCTTCCAACACGTCCCGCGTCGCGTGTGGTGGAAGTGAAAGCATTGACTAGAGTGGCCGCGATGAGCTCCAGAGGCCACGTCAGATCCGGAATGCGTCGCACACGCATGTATGGCACCTCTAATAAATAACACACAGATGTATGTGTGTATGTATTTTGGATGTCCGAAACTCCCACACAACACCTGTCTGCTCTAAGACGTGGCCTGACCAGGTGGAGACGCTTCTGCAATATTTGGTTTGATTTGACACCAAACTAGCACTGAACTGCCTGAGTTCGACGGGCACGCCTTCTACTGTACCCCACTCCCATTTTGGCACAGGCAGTGTCATGATGTCAAGACGGGAAAATTAGCAAATTTGCCCCCAGGCAAGAGAAAAACCACCCTCCGCCCAACGAAATTGTTATTCCGTCTGCAGTAGTGCCACTGCTGGCCTTGCACTCTACAGAAACTAGAGCCCATAGTGTATTTTATGGACACACATATAGACCAATACACCCGACTCCAATCTAGACATGCAGTACAGTAGGCTGCATACTACATTGCATTATACATTGTAGCCCAGTTCTTTGTGTGTGCAGGTTTGGGAAATTGTAATCTGATTACGAAAAAACAGTAACTGTAATCCAGTAATCCATTAAAGTTACCAGCTAAAATAGTGGAATAAGATTACAGGTATTTTTTTAAATGTAGATTATTACTTCTTGGACTACTTTCAAATATAAAAGGGAAGTTTGCAGAAGCAAAAGATGTGTATGGATTCTCATTGGAGTTGGTCTCCACCAGGATTGCGCTTTATCACCAATCCTGTTTGTGATATTCATGGACAGGATATCGAGGCGTAGTCGTGGTGGGGAGGGGTTGTGGTTCGGTGTTCTGTGGATCGCCTCGGGATCCCCCAGTCAGAGCTTGCTAATGTGGCTCTAGAAAGGGAAGTTTGCTCCCTTGCTGGAGCTGCTGCCATCGCGACCCGACTCTGGATAAGTGGATGAAGATGGATGGATGGATGGATGGAAGTTTGCAGAAGAAAAATTCATAAAACGTATTAACCTTTAATTAAAGTAAATAAGTAAACTAAAGTCTTACCTTAATCTGATCCCCTGCGCAACATATACTCTCACAAAAATAGAAAGATTTGGCGTACCAATGATGTAAATTGCTTTTGCAATTGGCATTTCAGAGAACAATGTACACCCGTGATCAGATTATGTTACTAAATTTAGGTAATCCAAAAATGACGTTGCTGATTATAATTTTAGTCTGGTAACTAACTGTAATGGCTTACATTTAAAAAGTAACCTAACCATCTGTGTGTGTGTGTGTGTTCCTGTAGTTCCAAACATAATTTTGTACACTTAATGGCTGCTGTCTTACCATTACAAATACTGTAAGAACTTGAATACTGTATGCTTCTAGGGTCACATGTGATCACCTGACAATGTTTTCTTTCTCTCTCAGAACAAATCATAGAGAAGGATGAAGGTCCATACTACAATCACCTGGGATCGGGGCCTACCGTGGCCTCCGTACGAGAGTTGATGGAGACTAGGTACGACTTTCTATAACCTCTCTGTGTGAACAGGAGGCCGGTTGAAGCCATAATGCCAGACATGCTCAATGCTAGCTGTGAGCTAGCATGATACTAGCACACCCCTGGTATCTGTCACTGTTGTTTTCTCTTTCTTGTCCCCAATTTAGCTGTATCTCTTCTTTCTCCTGCTCTCTTTCTCTCTCTCTCGCTCTCTACCTTTCTTTCTCACGCTCTCTCTCATGCACGGATATCCTTCCACTCCCCTTGTATTTCTCCCCCCGCCCCGCTCCTCTCATTCTATCCTTAGGGTATTCTTGACCCAGAATAGGAAGAACAACAGTTATCATCAGCGGTAGAGCCGGTGCAGAGCTAGGCGCACAGCGTTAGCATGACACAGGCACGGGAGTAAACAGAATGAGGAACTGTGGTGGGAATGACAGACAGACATACAGACAGACAGACACAACAGCAGACTAGAAAGGAGACGAGAAAGAGAGGGGGTAGTGTTAGACTGTATTAGTAAATTAATTAAGTTAGTAAACCAGGATGGCAAGGGAAGATTTAGTATTGTACTTCAAAGTCCATTATAAAACATGAATTGAAGTTTAGTTGAAGTTAATCACACGTTAATTTAATCAATATAAACCTATTGTAAATAGCTTTAACATATTATTTTGATGTCTGTAAGGCTTGTTAAGTTTGCTTTTCTCAGCAATCATTATGGTTCCACATTTCCACATTATTTTCATCTAAATGGAGGAATACATTCATCAAATTAAATAATGTTTTGTGATTGACAGTATAACACATTGTAAACTCATACTGTAATGTCCAGTTTTGATTCCAGACATTTTCCCCTAAGTACTATTATATATACAAATACTATTGCTACATACTATTGCTACTTTTCATTGGAAATTTGCAATAAGATCACTGAGTCATGTATCCCCAGAGAGTGCAGATGGAGGTTGTGTGTGTGTGTGTGTGTGTGCGTGCACGCATGTGTGTGTGTGTGTGTGTGTTTGGGGATGAAATTCAAGCCACCATCCCCTTTTGTTTGTCTGAGGGGTGACGTAAGCCCTAAGCCCTCTATTGTCCCTGGCTGACCTCAGACCCACCCCTGACCCTAGCTGGCCACCCCTGTGGAGAAAGAGGCCGCTCCCCTCCCACTTTCTCCGCCACCTCAGACTGGACAATTGAGCAGGCGCCCCATGTGGTCACGGCCACGCCCGCACCACTCAGGCAGGGCTGATGCTCACAGAATGGCAGGCAGGCAGGCAGGAGAGGAGGTCAGCCAGCATCTGACGAACTGGGAACGTTACACACAGACACACAACCCCCGCTCTCCTCCGGCCTGCACCCTCCCCAACTCTGCAAACAGACCAGGAGAGACACACACGTGCAAACACAACTCTGTTTACTCTGTTAGCACAAGCAGGCATGCACAGTGTGCTTATGCTGTACACATACACAATAGAGACCAGAAATGCATGCACAGAATAGAATGGGCGTAAGGTTTAGCAGTGCCCGTATGATGAGCAGGACATTGTGTTGGTTGCACCTGTCGAGTCACTGTGAGTCCTGGCAAAGCCGTGTGAACACTGTTGGCTGTTGGTTGTGCAGTTAGGACCAATGAAGCGCTGCACTGACCTATACAATAACTAGAAGCAGCATCGCTGTTTGTCCCATTGTCAGACATACGCTGAAGACAATGATGGAGCGAAATCCAAGATGGAGCCCAACACATCCTGTTTTTGTTAAGCTCTTAGAATATTGCCACTTTGCTGGTACTTAAGCTCTAGCAGTTATTTCCGGGAATTGTGTAGATAATATGCACACCTTAATTTAACCAGGTAAAACACTCCAAGAGAGATAATGTACGGTATGTTGTAAATGTATAACTTAGTTAGCCCTGGTCACATGCTGCTGTCATTATCGTAAGACGTATTACAACTTGTGTATGATGAACGCTTCTACTATTGACAGATGCACTGATTGTAAGTCACATATATATCAAATATATATATATAAAAATATATACCAAATGCCTATAAATATAAATATACAAAATATATATACCAAATGCCTATAAATATAAATATATAAATACCTTTTGACAAAGTTGATCTTGATCCATGAACACACACACACACACATCCTATTTTATTGGTACTGGCCTGAGACCACGTGATATATCACCACAGACCTGTTGAGTCAAGAACAATTTAAATTCCCACTTGGATCTACTGTGTTAAACCTGACAAAGATCAAGATCTCAGCCAAGACCTACTTGCATGTTCTCTATCTGCTATCACAGCTGCCATTCACACACCTCTCTTTTGTAGGTATGGAGAAAAGGGTGAAGCCGTACGCATTGAGAAGGCTGTGTACACGGGCAGGGAGGGAAAGAGCTCCCGGGGATGTCCAATCGCTAAGTGGGTGAGTAGCTCCTCCCTCTCAACAACACTGACAGCTAGTCAAGGGGCAGATATATGATGTGTGTGTGCACAACCAGGGGTACTGTCATCATTCGACTGTAAAAACAGTAGGGTTCATTCTGTGTAACAACTGGAAGGTTTCATTGCGTTCCTCACAGCCTGCCGAGGGTGTGTGTGCGTGCGTGTGCGTGTGTTTTAATTTGTGTCATTTAAAATATTATGTTTATATATTTATGTTTAAGTTTATATAAAATATTACGTTTTCTAACTGCACGTTGTCCCAAATGTCAAACAATATCGTTATATTCATTATTAAAGGTATTGTAAGCTAATAGGCTTTTTGTCAAATTCACCAAATATATCCTTGGCCCGGCTGCACCTATACACTGCACTATCCATTTGCATATGTTACCTACATAACCTACAGTTAGTGCTTAAAATACATGTAACAACTGAAGTTAGTAAATAAAGCAGGCTAATATACTAGCATCGCACCGGAATTACAGATACAGAGTGCGAGTGACAATGCTAACAGCCAATAAAAACCTACGTCTCAATTTCGGAAAGTGTTGTGGAGCTTACAGGGGTCTATGTATCAGAAGTTCAACACAGAGCTGCCTATGTCATCGTGCTAATGAACGGAAGAGGCTGAGACTAGCATGCTTCTGACTGTGACTGTATGCCCACCAGGTGATCCGTCGGTCCAGTGAGAAGGAGAAGCTCCTGTGCTTGGTGCGTCAGCGGGCAGGCCACCACTGTGCCAACGCAGTCATTATCATCCTCATCATGGCCTGGGAGGGGGTGCCGCCTAGCCTTGGAGACAAGCTGTACCGCGAAGTAAGCGACACAATCACCAAGTTGGGCAACCCAACTAGTCGACGCTGCGGCCTCAACGACGAGTAAGTCACTGACCGGTAGAACAGGAACAGATGGATGGATGGGTGGATGGATGGATGGACCTGAACATGTTATAATTTTGTATATAAGCAATTCATCATATGGATTTACAGTACAGTAAATCCATATGATGAATTGGGGTGCCTCTTTCAAATATGATTATTTGGATAGTTGAAGATCCCTTGAAGAGTTGAAGAGACTAATCATTTGACCAGTTACAAAATCACACCATTATTATGGTGATGGAAATCATGAAATCCAGTGCTCACTGTCTCCCCCTGCAGTCGGACATGTGCGTGCCAGGGCAAGGACCCAGAAACCTGCGGCGCGTCCTTCTCCTTCGGCTGCTCCTGGAGCATGTACTTCAATGGCTGCAAGTACGCCCGTAGCAAGATACCTCGCAAGTTTCGACTAAAAGGAGATCACCCAGAAGAGGTACCGTGTCCACCTGTAGAGACACACTCCAGTGTGTCCGCTGGCCTAACCTGTGGCTGATTCAAAGTGGATTACCAGACTGTCATTCACTCATCTGACCTATGATTAATGCTTGTGTTTGACAGGAGGATAAACTCAGGGATAACTTTCAAAACCTGGCAACAGAGGTGGCTCCGTTGTACAAGAGGCTTGCACCACAAGCCTATAGCAACCAGGTTAGTATTACAGGCCTGTCTGGAAGCTCTCTCCCACCCACACACACACAGAGGTTGAGGTTGTTGTAGCAGTAACTCAGCAGCGTGTTTGCTAGGTCACTCACTCTGTCATCCATACTTGCAGGGAGTGTTTTAGACCAGAGAGCAGTGTAAAGCAAGAGGTGCAAATGTACAGTGACTTCCGCTTTATGCCTGCTTCATTGTCTACGCAAGCTAACGCGGTCGCGATCGCAAATGAAATAGCCACGCGTGTGTTTGTAGCACATAGAGAACGCGTGTCAGTTGGTGCTCTGAGCCATTCCAGATTAAATGGTTGGTAAGATGCTTGCGTCGTGTTACAAAAATGAGGACAACACATTTTGCTATGCAAGTACGCATTAAGCCCTCCCTGTGTAGCTCGATGCGTTCGAGTCCACATAGCTACGAACCAGCCCTTTTTGGAAGGGGGAGGGAGGGAGGGGCTGATCCTATATAATTTTCTAGAAGATCCCCCTTTATGCAGAATAAGCATTTTAATTTCCAGCTCTGTGCAAGTCAATGCAAAATGTTGTTAATGGTGTATGTAGGGTGACACCCAGACCACAACTGCCACTTTTGCTCCCATACAAAGGCATATTGTAGCATTGTATTGGTTCGTATTCTAATACCTTGGCTAGCACTGCATGATATTGGAACACGCTTAATTCAATTCAAACTGTGTTGTGTCTGTCAGTACAGTCACAGTAGTAGACATTCAAACCACAACATCCGACATAAATTAAAACACCATACTAAAAATACAAAACATGAATAACAAATGTCTGTGCAATGTCTGCAAAGGTTGTAGTCAGTAATGATTCATAGATACACAATGTCAGGTGAATAATGGCCTCATAATGGCTGCATGCCAGTGTGACTAGGTGTTGTGCTTCAGCACATGATTTAATAATAATATTGCCTGCAGTGTGGTCAACCTGTTTCTATTTCTGTGTCCCCTAGTGTGCGACTGAGGTGAAGGCTCCAGACTGCAGGTTGGGACTAAAGGAAGGCAAGCCGTTTTCTGGAATCACTGCCTGCATGGACTTCTGCGCCCATGCTCACAAGGACCAGCACAACCTATTCAACGGCTGCACTGTGGTGAGTAGGCTTTCTCTCCCCATCTCTCTCTCTCTCTCTCTCTCTCTCTCTCTCTCTCTCTCTCTCTCTCTCTCTCTCTCTCTCCCATTCTGCACGCCCCCCCCCCTCCCAATCCACACCTCTCTGTCTTGCATTTGTTCGTTCCTTTGCAGAGGTGGAAAACCAGTTCCATAAACTAGATTTATCAACCTGGTATTGTCTACAGCAACATTGTTACCCTGCTGACTCTTAATTAACACAACCTTTTCAACTATAGTAGGTCAGTGGTTGTCAAAAGGTCTGGACCATTTGAGGTGCCAGATTGTTTCTTTTTTTCCCAAGCTGAATTAGATATTTTAAAGCGTTTCAAATGATCTTTTAAGTGATTCCGAATCTTGTTTGACTATCATGTTTGACTATTTGACTATTTGTTTGCCTATCACACAAATAAAATGCTTGCGACATAAGCGTTGCCAGTCATAAACAAATACATGGTTTTTTTTGAGAGGGGGTTAAAAGTCAGAAAGTTTGAGAAGTAAGTACATGTTGGAGTTCATGCTTCAGAGAGCTGTACGGCTAAATGCATGGCTAAATCAAACATGTTTGAGATTTAATATGTTCTGTCTATTCTTCTCCCACGTGTCGTTTAGTTTTGCATTGTGGGGTGATGAACGAAGTGATCTGTTGTTGTAGTGTGTCCGCCTCAGGAAATGGACCTCTCTTATTCCTCCCACCGGAGATTTACAGCTCTCAACCCCCACTGTTCCCCAAAGCAGCCCCAAATGAGAAGCCTATCACTCTTTGCATATTCTATGTTGAGTATATCCTCTCAACACGTCGACTTACACTGGTTGCTTACTTCAAGCTGCCTGGGAGGAGGTTATGTGAAAGGTCTCTCTCTGTCTCCCAGGTGTGCACCCTGACTAAAGAGGACAACCGGACGGTGGGCGAAATCCCCGAGGACGAACAGCTCCATGTGCTTCCCCTCTACAAGATGTCACCCACCGACGAGTTCGGCAGCGAGGAGGCCCAGCGCCTCAAGATGCAGACGGGGGCCATCCAGGTACTGCAGGCTTTTCGACGCGAGGTGCGCAAGCTGCCCGAGCCGGCCAAGTCCTGCCGTCAGCGGCGGCTGGACGCCAAGAAGGCTGCCTCTGACAAGAAGAAGGGTAAACCGCAGGCGGCTGAGGAGACGCCAGAGAAAGCGGTGGCCAAGATGGAGGTTCGCGTCTCCAGCTCCCCCCACCCCCAGTTGAATACAGGTACAGAATGACTAAGTACATAAATAGTTATGAATCACGTCATCATGTGGTTGATTTTTATTATTATTATTATTCATAATATTATTAATATTACATGGGACTGATATGCATGCTTACTGATATGTCAGTTACACAGTCTATGCATCTCGTTTCACCACTCAGCAGCTGTAAAAGCGGAGGTCAAGCCCCTGGTTAAGAAGGAGCACTTCAGAGGGGCCATGGAGGGCTTCCCTGCACAGGCAGACCCCTACAGCAATGCCTACCCCCACCCTGCCTACTATGCAAGGGATGGTCTTCCTCTTAACGGGCAGCCCGTGACACCAGGCCCAGTCAACGGGTACCACCCAAATCTCCCTGCCCTTCCCTACGGATACTACAACTTCTCCCCCAACGCACTTTTCCGCCCCAAGCTGAGGACCTACGAGGGTCGGAATGCCTCCTGGTCCAAGCCTGCTTGTAAGGCCGAGCCGGAGGACAAGAAGCCCGACGTGCGTGACCTCCAGGCCAGCCTGTCCTACCCCCACCTGCCTGAGCAGGGGCACCCAGAGCCAGCCCAGCAGCGCAGCGCTTACCCTCAGCAGGCCGACTACAGCCAGTCACGGCCCTCCTCCGCCTCCTCCTCCTCCTCGGAGTTTCCCAGCAGAGGCATGTCCGTCATCAAGCAGGAGCCTCTGGACATGTCCGTTTACCCGGGCCCCGCCCCCCAGCCCGCCGCCTGGCCGGGCCACAAGCCTAACGGCAGCATGGCGCCCCCTGGCTGGGAGGAGCCCAGGGCCAGCCCTGCGGCCTCACCCGTTACGCCGGACAAGCAGCACTTCCACCAGCAGCGCGCCTCTCCGTATCCCCAGCAGTGGAGCTCCTACCCCGGCCCCAGTAGCGCCTTGTCCTCCCCTGCCACGTCTCCATCGGCCTCGTTGAAGATCGCCCTGTCCCCGTCGCCAGGGCCGCACCCAGGTATGCCGCTGCCTGTTGCTCCATGCCCAAGCACCCCACACCCGGGCACACCGCGGCCGGGCACCCCGGTGCACTGGGCTAACCCTGCTCCCAGTCCCCAGCCCAGTGCCTGGGCCCCGGGGCTGGCATGCTACAGCCCCGGCTTGAGGCCCAGCAGCCCCTCTGGAGCCTTTCCCGCTAAGATGTGGCCCAAAGCAAGCGAGAGCCGGTGCTCCACGCCCCTGGGGCTCCAGGAGAAGGCCTGGAAGTCCTGCGGAGGCTCGGCAGCAGGCAGCACCCTGTCCCCGGCCCCCGAAGGCCGCCTGTTCCCAGACACCCTGCAGCAGACCCCGGAGCAGAGCGACTGGCACCCGGACCAGGCGGAGAGCAAGGCGGAGGGCGTCGGGGGTCGGCACGAGGACGAGGACGACGAGGTGTGGTCCGACAGCGAGCACAACTTCCTGGACCCCAACATCGGCGGGGTGGCGGTGGCGCCGGCCCATGGCTCCATCCTGATCGAGTGTGCGCGGCGGGAGCTGCACGCCACCACGCCGCTCAAGAGGCCCGACCGCTCCCACCCCAGCCGCATCTCCCTGGTGTTCTACCAGCACAAGAACCTCAACCAGCCCCTGCACGGCCTGGCCATGTGGGAGGCCAAGATGAAGCTGCTGGCAGAGCGCACCCTGCAGAGGCAGCAGGAGGCTGCTCTCCTGGGCCTCTCCCAGGAGGAGATCAAGGCCCTTGGGAAGAAGCGCAAGTGGGGGGCCATGGCAGCTGGGGCTAGCCCCGGGCCTGGCCAGTCTAAGGACAGGAGGGAGGGGCCCGTGACACGCATGGCCCCAACGCTCCACACAAACTCCACGGTCACTGTGTCTCCCTACGCCTTCACCCAGCTCACCGGACCCTACAGCCGCTTTGTCTGAGACGGCCCTCGCCACACACACACAGGTAGAGCTCCACGCAAACTGGTGCAGCACAGGATGGAGTGAGGGAGGAACACCTGCTGTCACTCCATCTCTGCCCCCTCCAGCGCTACCTTGGACGAGGGGATGTTTTTATTGTTTGGTTTTTTACCTCATGTCAGGCAGACAGACACGCTGCCTGTGGTGCTTCTGCCCTCTTCCTACGAGAGGAGCTCCATTGCTTCTTGTTAATAGAATTTTAATGATGCTAATTATTGCTATTATTATCAATATTATTATGATTGCTATTGTTACTGTCAATGGTTGTTATTACAGGTATTGTTATTATTATGAAGACTTTTTGTTTTTGTTTCTTGTTGGTTGTTTTCAATGTTATTTTTAATGATTGGTTTGGTTATATATAATTTCTTTGTTGCTAAATCAGGAGTCGGGTCGGTTAAGCCTGGACAATTGCTTTTCCATGTTTGGAACACCCTTGTTTTCATTTTAAGTTTGTACATTTGTTTTTTGATCTTCCAGCTGAAGTAAGAGGAGGAGGACTTGTTCTCTGCACACAGAGAAACAACTCCTTCTACTTACGCCCTGACAAAGCCTTTCCTGTAGGCTCCCCGGAGACGCCTGTCTTTATTTAGATACTATACAGATACTTATCTTTGATCAAGTTGGCCTTAACTCCAGGCCTTTTTAAATCAGAATCCCTCTGCTCTTGCTGTGAAGAGAGCCATCCTCCTCCTCATTCTACCTGTCCTTCAACAACCCACTGGTCTCCCTCTGGTGCTTTCCTGCAACCTCCAAGCACTTCTCTGTATTGCTCTGTAACCTGGTGCTCTGACTAAGACCTCGGGTTAGTGGTGCTTTTATGTTGAGCTGCACTGAGTACCACGTTGATGTGTGCCGTTGTCGCATCAAGACGGCATCGCAATCACTATAGTACTGTCTGTGTCAATCACAGATCATTTTACTAATATTCAAAGTAATTCATGTTTTATGTGACATCCAGTACACACCTTGTACTTGAATCTAGTTAACATAAGGACTCAGAGTTTGACCCAGGTCTTTACTGCTCTGCTTTCAGCATAAGTGAGCGCTTCCCATTGTGAACTCTAGAGGGCAGCAGTGAATCTTTGAAAAAGGTGTATAAAAACGAACAAGCACTAGTTTCATTAATCAGCTCTGGTTAGCCAGCACAGAGCATTTGCCTTACTGCGGTATTATCCACAGCCATTAGTTGAAGATCTCACCCCTTGCTTTGTGATCATGGTTGGGTCTTTAGAATCACCTAAATGATATCATGTTTCCCCTTTAAGTGAAGATGAATGCTGGGAACCCCACCGATTGGCTGAGAGGCAGTGATGGTTGAGACAGCAGTTATCTCGGTGCTTCTAACACTATGGTGCTGTCCGTAAACACTTGACGTGCTGTGAAGGGCACAAGCCTTCCTCTATATGGTGCTGTCATCTCTAAGCAGAGCAACGTTTGTCCTCTGCACACCTTGTCATCACAGAGCCGGCAACATGGCCTCCTTAGATCTTGATGATCCCATTGCTGCAGTTGCAGCTCTGTTACAGAGTGTTAGGTTGGACTTCCCACAATGGCTTTATAGGGCTTTACTGAAAGACCACCTCTATCCCTTCATGTGAATTTAGGTACAGCTTGCTAACTGTCCTATTGACGACTATGGTACTTACTGTAAACATCCTTTTTGCGAAGGTAAAGCCATAGGTTCTAGGAAGTTCTTCAAAATAAGTTGCAAAACATGCTCGTGTATGTATGACTGTTAGAGAAATAACCTGCTTGCCTGATCTACATATTTCCCCATAGTCCTCATCAAACTTGGAACTATCTGCATATGTTCTAGTGGTTTACCAGCCAGTACTTGGGGAAATGGGAATGCTCAACTCATGGATTTGTATCCAGACCTGCTGGTTGATAACAGGTGGGGTGCAGATGGTTGTCAGGGTGCTCGTCATGGGGGTCAGCGGTGCTAGTGGTGTGTGTTTTCAGAGGGGTCTTGAGCTCTCTACCTCACGTTGTAGAGACACACTGGGCATGACCACAACTCACTTCATTGTGGGCAGAGAATCATGTTTCTGTCCGCATGTGTGCTTTTGATCTCTGCGCTCATTTTAAGTCATTTTTTAAAATCTTATTTATTATACAGTATGATAATGATAATGATGATTGTCATTGATGTTATTGGGTTTTTTGTGTTATTTTGTTTGATATAGCTAATACAAATTGTACATAGAGATGAGAAGATTTTATAAAAGCACTTTTAATCTTGATTTTAAATTACAAAAAGAAAGAGCCAACTATTGACAACTTGAAGTTTAGTTTTCTTGTTTTGTTTTGTTTTTTGAATTTTCTCAAGAGAGACAGATTAAAAAAATGTAAATATTGAAATATTTAGGTAAGATTATTTAACTGGTGGGATAATAATAACTAAATCATAATTGATTTGGTATTTTGAATCTTTCTGTCAGCCCTTAACAATGAGCAACACTTGGTCCAAATGTGTTGTGGTAAATGTATACTTAGTAACACTGGTTTCCCCTTTGATAAAAGACTACACTCCCGTCAGCCTATACCTCTGGCAGTGACCTCTTCCCATTGTTAATTGATTTGCCCATTTATGAGTAATCTTTCATTAGGAAATGCAATTAGTGAGCATTTGGAGAACTTTCTTTTGTGTGAGGAAAACGACATATCTTCTGAGGTGTCAGACAGTTTGAAAAAGAACCAATTCCCCTAACACATGGATTAATACTAGGAATATGCAGTTGGTTCTGAAAGGACCAATAGATGCTCACTGATCACACATACTGTATTTTAATATAATATACACGTTCAGATCAATTCAATTCAAGGAAAACACTAACATTCAGTGAACTTTTCCTCAATTAAAGTGATTTGTTGTCAATAGGCTATGAGCAAATTCAAAATTGAGCTATAGAAATCCCGGTTTGTAATACAATCTTATATCACTCTTGCATTTGGGATATTTTCTACAGCATTTATACAAGGTAATCCTGGAAATATTACTAGTTTCAGAATAAATCAAAGGTTATGAAAATAATGAAAAATAGCCCATACATTTTTTGTCATTTGTGCTAGACTATCAGGTAAGAGGTTTCTTCCCTACTTATTTAAATGTCTATTATTATTATTATTATTATTATTATTATTATTATTACTATTATAAACAATATGTGTAATGGTAGTAAGGATATTTGAGATAAAATCTTGACTTATGTGAGAGACACCAGATCAGGTAGTTTATTTGTGACAAATATTTGTTATTTGCTGCATTATTTCATATGCCTTCAGTACTGGTTCTTTGGTTCATTGAACACTGTCACAAATCTTCTTCTGAGCCCCTTTTATACTAATGCATGATCCCACATTCCATACAAAGTATCTATTTATGAATTCAGTCATATTTATGATCTATGTAAGAATGGGTGCTGAGCATTATAATGTACGTTTTCTTTTACACTTTGTGAATTTAGATACAAGCGGGTTTGGTGGGTAATCCTGACGAAGGATCATCTCCCAAATGCATACTGCAAAGGGGGGGGGGGGGTCATATACGTTGGTGCTATGACGCTACACCTTAACTTCACTGTGCAAAATATGAGTGTATACAGTTCATACAGTAAGCAATTACTATGGCTTTTTTTAATGTTTATCAAATATGTTTGATTAGAGCAGTTTCATTGGGTTAGAAGCTGCCCTGGTGCTGATTTTACGAGTCTTATTTACAACTAGACCGTAAACACTATACAATTTAATAATATCCATCAAACCTTTGAATACATCCTAGAAAACATAATTTGATGTGCTACTGGATCTTGGTTTCTAATATGACAGGGTGTCATATTATATCATTGAGACTGTTGTCTGGATTTGATATTTGAGGCAATTGGAGATCTCTTTTGAGTGTAATGAACAATGCCATGTTAAGGGAATGCTACCGTATTTTAACATAACAACAATAACACATTTTTTACTCCTTTTCCCTAATCATGCACTTCCTTTCTTGGTCCTTATCTAAACACTTTGTATATTTTGTCTTTTAGCCACACACAAACCAAACACACTTCTTACCATGTATGCCCCATTTTTAGAGCGAGTCTTCATTTAACTTCCTTTGTTTACTCCAAGATTGGGATACAAACATTGGCTAACAGAATATGACAACAAACACAAAGGCAGCTACATTCCTTTTTGAGTTTATGGCTTGTTACTGGTTATTTTTATCATGTCAAGTATGCAGTATGTAAAAAGTGTTTTTGTTCTGTCTCTCTCTTCGTAGATGTAAGGTGTATTATGTGAATACATAGTGTATGTGGGGAAAACCCACAATATTGTTTTATGTTGCGCGATAATAACATAATAAAAACATGGAAGTGAACTTGCTTAACTATTTACCTTCAATTACTTAAGAGTATGTAATGTGAGTGTAATTAGTACAGTGTGTGTGTGAAGAAAGATATACAGACAAAGACAATAGAATATACTATATACTGTGTGTGTGTGTGTATATATATATATATATATATATATATATATATACTGTATAACTATATATTATATATACTGTATATATATATATTTATTTATTTTTAGTGTTTATATAAATATACATACACACACACACAATACACTTAGGCCTACATACACTGGTAAACATCACTGACATTCTGAAACATTTAATTGGATCAATGTTTACCTTAATAACAGAATGGGGAGGGGGCTGTACCGTTTATTATCTGTCACCTGGCAACTGGTTCCTTCATATAACTGGGACACCAATAAATACAGTATGTGTTCTACACCCATCAAGGCAACAGTAAAATAGCTAGTCCACAGCAGCAGTGAAAAGGTCACTCTTTCAGAAGCTAATTATGCCCCCATTATTCTAAAGTGGATGATGACTATGTTGAAAATCATACTCTGGTGCCAGAAGGAAGGGCTTTGTCCTAACAGAGATACCGACCCAACACTTGTAATCACAATTTCTATTCAATCACACACATTGTGGGGAGGCCTAATGTAGCAATAATTCAGAAATAGTAAAAGCAGGTACTCCTTTATACACAAACCACTACATGCTTGGTTTGAGTGACTGTAACTGACTGCAATGACTGATAGTGTTAACTGCACATCACAGGAGAAAGTCATTTTGTGTCTTGTCTTATGTCAAAGCTCCTAGACAGGAAGCTCATCTGTTTCTGTAGGTGTGGTATTGAATTTCATTTCATGAAACTGGATATCTTGTTACACAGATTTTACAAGCTTGCTGAATCCTTCAGAGAGAATGCATCTATTTAAGTAACCTGACACACCAGATGGCTTTGTTACACACAACCATCTGGGAAACTGTCCATTGAATCTGGTTTGAAAAGGACAGGTGCTTTGAAAAAAATACTTCACAGGTGATTGAATAACCTGTGAACCAGCGGAACCAGGTCTTAAATCAAACGCTTGCCAGTCGGGAGAAGACTGAGAAAAAAAGTTCCATTGAGAAAAGCATTTAGTGCTTATATTTGATCTTCTAATAAATTGTAGGCTAATAAAACTGCTGCATACATCTATGACGTTAACCTCTTGGAACCGCTATTGTTGTTTTCTAGTTGCTGTCGCACCTAAACCACGCCCATAGCTATAAAACACTGATCAGTCACACACTTGTTGACCGGACTGAAGCCACAGGTATCAGTCATGCTGTTCAGACTGATTTTCGGGGTAAAGTAAAAGTAAAACTGAAGCCTGTGGATCAAGATGGTCTCAATAGGCTATTATTTAAGTACCCCAACAGTAATTAAATGTACTTTAAATAATGTTTAGATAAATGTATTTTCTTTTCACTACAATAGTTAAATATAGCACAATGCTATTAAATAGCATAGAAAATATCAGGATCTATTATTATGCAAATATATAACAACCCATTGCTTTCTGACCTTTTCTCCCAGATGTCATGCCCTCCATGTCAGATTTGTTTGCCATCTCTCTCTCTCTCTCTCTCTCTCTCTCTCTCTCTCTCTCTCTCTCTCTCTCTCAATTCAATTCAATTCAAGTTAGCTTTATTAG
>JAODLL010004180.1:0-11283 GCA_026546735.1 Forbesichthys agassizii | reverse complement strand
ATATATATATATATTTTTTTTTTATTTATTTTTTTTTTTATTTAGGAAAAACTCATAGTTGTAAAAAACAAATCACTAAGCAAGCTACAGTGGCCTACTTACATTCAGTAAATACAAATGTATTATATAATACTGTATAACACATTTATTATTAACAAGGCATAGTCATACTAAATAATGTCTGTATTTAGAATGAATTGCCTAGTGTACTATTGTCAGGAAAAGATGGGTGTCTATTCTTTGAAATGCAATCAATGTAAGCTAAATGCAGGCTACTGTACTAATATATAATAACCTTCTGAACTGTAGGATGCAAGTTGAGATAAAGAAACACTGTATTCAGTCTATATTTAAGACTGCTGTTTGTAGCATCAGCAGTAATAGGCTATGTGATTATTTACTGTAGCCATAGCCTATTATTTTCTGTAATGCATGTGGTAATAAACGTTTGGTGAGCCTGAGTAGGCTGACAGCAAACAGTGACAGTGTGCTAGACATGTCAAACAAGGCTACAATGTGTCAATATGTCTTGTTTCAGATTACAGAGAAGTAGAGCATTAGCACTGACCTCTAACGACTAAATGCTGTATGTAGCGTGCTTGGCTTGCACAGTGTGCTGAGATTTGTCCAGCCAAGAGAAATACAGGACAGACATTCACAGCAGCTGTATGTCTGTCTTGCAGCTGTATGTGATGGAATTAATCAGTGATCAGTTTTATTTGAAGGCTACGACTGAATTTGTGTAATGGACCGTTAAATGAAGATATTAGTCTAATAAAAAAGTAAAAAAAACAAAAAATACAAGACTTGTACTCACTTGAAGGGCTAGTATTGTTAAACTGCAATAATGTGCATACATGGCTAGCATAGGCTACAAGTGTCATTGCATTGGTTGTATTGTATTAGCCCCCTTTCCCATTCACTTTTACGATTGCATTTCACCCACCAGGCACACAAGTAGGCTACAACACTCACTGACCTGAACAAGCTGCGGGAATACAGTCAATTTCTGTATTCCAGTCGTTTGTGAGGCTCAACTGTCTATTTTTATTGTTGAATGTTTTCTTCCTCTTTTGCGGTGCGACAAAATTGACAATGAATCGTGTGGCGTGGTCTCTTGTCGTTCGCGGTGACAGGAGCGGTGTCAGACGAGGTCCCGTCTGTGTCTTGCTCTACAGGAGAACTACTGTCACGCTGTGTGGTGATGTCCGCCTGTCTCCCCGCCCTCCGCCATGCTTGGGAGCTCCAGGGATTATGTTATGCGGTGAAAGGCGGAAGCATCAAATTACCCTTGAAAGTGATTTGGTAGATTTTCTATCTGAACATGCAGTAGTCGATTTGTCTTGGTTTGTGAATTAATGGTGTTCTAATTAAGCCAATTAGCTCATCTTAAACTATTCACGGGGACCAGCTGTCATTTGTATGAACAAGCTGCGCCCTTTCCACTTACAGAGGGCTAAATAACCCTGAACAAGCGTTCACATGAATTAACAATATATGAATACATGTAGCATGGTTAGGATGTACAGTAGCCTATGATAAAGTACAACTTTTTGAAGTTGATTAAATCAAATTGATTTTGCAAATGCAATTTGAAATAATAATTATGTATTGCGATCACTGTGGTTAAATTGTAATGGCCAACTATACGACGTGCTAGGCTCAATACTTCTGTATGTCACAATACTACAATAATGTAGTCAAATGTGAGGCTGCTGAATAATGTGACACAACCATGGCTCAACTTTAAGACATTGCATCAGGACCCAGCTATAAATACAATTTAAAGGAACCAAAATGGTAAATGGACTGCATTTATGCACTTTTCCAACCTGGCCACTCAAAGCGTTGTACAGTATTGCCTCTCATTTACCGATTCAGACACACTTTAATGAACGTATTATGAATGAATGTATGAATCCCTCACACGTCACCAAGAGAGGAAAAAATAACATTTGCAAAGTTAACCAGGGGAGACAGTGGCTGCACGCACACACACACATACACACACACACACACACACACACACACACACACAATTAAACCACCATTAATTAGAGCGACGGTGGAACAGTGGGCAGCGGTGAAACCTGATCCATAAGTTGCTGATTCGAACTCCACCAACTTATCACCAAGTGTCGAGGTGTCCTTGAGCAAGACACCTGCCCCTAACTGTTCCCAGTAGTCAGGTGTTGCCTTCCATGACTAATGCCACCATTTGTGTGTGAATGGGTGATTGTGAGGCTGCTGTTAAGTCCTTGAAGTGGCTGGAAGTTTGGAAAAGCTCTTGAAAAAGGCAGTCCATTTACCCTTTAATTAAGACATATTAGGATCGTAGAAATGTAAACATTTCACACACATTAGGCAGGCTGGGCAGTAAAACATGTTTTTGTGCCAAAATAAAATATGATGCCCTTGAGACTTTTTAGCTGTCACAAACAAAAATAAACAATAATTCCATGTGTTTATACAGTAGAGTGAAGCATTCTCAGTGGTATTGCTTTGGGCTGAGAGACCAAGGATCTGGTATCCTAGAACGTTTATCACCAAAGATGTTCATTTTCCTCTCTCACACTCTCCCACACACATATGACAGTATCGTCAAAGATGGAACACTGTTATTTCTGTCAAAGATGAAGGAGGAGAGCTGATGTTTGCAGAGCCATTTTCAATTTTGCCAAAAAGGTGAAATGAAAACATGTTTTCTCAAGCGGTCAAATGAATATCAATAATTCACACATGGATTCCCCTGCTATTCTCAGCTACAGTATTGACAGATTTTCTAGAACACAATACATTTCCCGCTTGTGAAAACTAATTTGAACAAGATTCTTCTTGCCCTTCCTGCCAATACTCATCTCTATTTACTTTTCCTCATGTGCATTTTCCCGTGGTTTCAGTAGGATTAGGATGAACACCAAGACAAACAGTCTGGCATGTTTAGGCCTGCTGTGGTGCATGAACCGCCCACATTTGGGACCCCTTCAAGTTGCGTGGGCTCAGCCAAAGTGGAGTCTGTGCTCGTGAAGTTCCCATAGCCTCTCAACTGAAGGGACATCCCATCATACATTTTTTGCAACATTTTATTCTTGGCACATTTGTCTGCTGTCATTTGTTGTGTGTGTGTGCGCGTGCGTGCGTGTGTGCGCGTGTGTGTGTGTGTGTGTGTGTGTGTGTGTGTGTGTGTATGGGACCAGGAGGTGTGGTGGGGAAGCAAACGTGTGTCTTCCAACTAATTTTCATTAGGCCTATATTTTTGAATATTTACATATATCCCCATCTGTATTTGATACCTAGTATATTTCTAATGGTTTAAGTGACTCTATGACTTTCTGCCACTAGGTGTCACACTAAACGCACCAGTATCTCAG
Source organism: Forbesichthys agassizii (assembly GCA_026546735.1). Classification (NCBI taxonomy): domain Eukaryota; kingdom Metazoa; phylum Chordata; class Actinopteri; order Percopsiformes; family Amblyopsidae; genus Forbesichthys; species Forbesichthys agassizii. The sequence continues at coordinate 7,912 of JAODLL010004180.1, read as the reverse complement.
ACCAAAACACATGCTCTGTGGGCCACACACATACACACACATACTGTAGACCAGTGGTCCCCAGTCTTGGTCATAGAGGGCCGCTGCCCTGCATGTGGTAGATGTCTCCCTGCTCCAACACAGCTGATTCACATGAATAGCTCGTTATAAGGACCCAATCATCTGAATCCGCTGTTTTGGAGCAGGGAGACATCTACAACATGCAGGGCAGCGGCCCACCAGGACCACTGCTGTAGACTGACATGCACGAGCGACCAGAAAGGAAAACATAGAACAGAAAGACAACACAGGCAGAGGGAGTGTGATGTCATTCTCTGCTCAGGACACCATTTCTCCACTATGCAGTATCTTTACTGTACATAGAAGGAAGTTGATATATTCAGGTTTAAAATACACAACCGCATATATCACAACATCCTACAAAAAATGAATATATGCATTTTATGGCAGAAAACACAATAGAAAACAATGTTTTGGTTTTGACGAATAAAATATAATTAATAAAAGCTGAGATTTTCCAATGACGTGACATGTAAGGTAATCAATTGTTTATGTCAGGGTAATACACTAATGACTACTATTCAATAACAGGACAGTTTTCTAGATCTAGATTGTGCTTTTTCTTCATTTTTCAAAACTTACTTTTTGACAAATACCTAAAAAGAATTAGCAATTTGCTTCCAGTTGCATAAAATCTCCCAATATATGAACTGCTTCCAAGCATAGATGTACGAAATTGTGCTTGCGTTTATAACTGGACGAGGCACACACACCGCTTTTTCACTGCTCTGCCTCCCAGAGGCCAGAAGTATATGATCCCTATAATGACAGCCTTACAGACAAGCAGTGAAAAGAGCATAACTCAAATTGGTCTATACGTGCAACAGTACGCTGTCTATAAGATGATATCACCCGAGAGTCGAGACTGTATGGTTACATACCGTATAGCCTACCTACCGAACATCTCACCAGAAAAAACTTCCAAAATCACGAATGCAGCTTTAACTAAAATGCAAGACCTCCTTTTAATTTAGTAATTTAGCATTTCTAAAAATTATTACATTATTTTATGTTGGTTGCAATATAACTAGCAATAAGATGTTTGTCAGTAATGCATGCTTTATGATTAAAAATCAATAATGTACTCATGACCAATAAATCAAGCCAGTACCATAATCATTGATCAGAGTGGATTAGTGGAATGATGAAACCACATTTATTTACTTGAACCTGTTCAGAAGTCACCAGATCATGCAAAGCAGTATTGCGTTACAAATGAAAACACAATACAAATCGAACAATATATGTTATACTTCAAATATGGAGCATCAAAAATAAATAAATAAATCAGTATATTACAAAAAATAAACTTCTGAGATGACACATACATACATACATACAAATACAATATAATATGTTAAAATGTACTGGCATTGATCTTGGATAAAATGGCGGCTTGCTATGCAATTCTAAACACTGAGATTCTTTTACACATACAGACTTTAAATGCCGCAAATTATTTGAAAATAACCAGTCAAGGTATTTGGGTTAATTCCAGTTTGCCTAAAACTATTAATTTGATGTAATTGAAAGCCTGGGTAAGTAATTATCCCAAAAGTAAAAGGGCTTAAAGCTGAATATTGTAACTTTTTTAAAATTAACATTAATTATTAATTGCTGTTATTATTTTAAATAGCTATCCCAAGGCCCAGTGCCAAGCCAACAGCATACCATCTGGCCTCTTGGATTTGGTGTTAGAATTGTTATTTCCTGACAGAGTACAGTATACTGCAGCAAATAACAGGATGTTCTGCTTTCTACACCTCTGCCATTGACAACGGTATAACTCAAATCAGTTCTGCAACTTCAATGGCAGTAACAATTAGCAGGTCTTCCAGAAGTCATAACAATATGACAGCCTTCAAAAACAATGAACGTACACTTGTATTTCATGACAAGGTTGCGACACCAATATGCCAAGTTATGCTTTTCAGCTTTAATACATTAATATTAAATAAAACAGTTGATTAAGCCAACCGGGAATGCAGCCAATATGTGTGATCATTTCAAAGAGACTCTACTAAAGGGAGGATATAGTGTAGTTTATACTACGAGTGACGGGACTCAACAGTCACATCGAGGTGTTTATTGCACTACCGTCTCTGTCTTTTTATGAGAATAATCAACAAACCACACTACCGCTAGTTCTACACGGGTGAAACAGGAAACACCAGCCACAGTTACTGACATGGGTCCAGCTATTATTTTATGTGGATTCAATTACTCAATTCATGCCGTCTGGTATACAACACTTACAAAATGCCCTGAAAAGTCAGTCCGGACTCCAAGCAAACACTGGAATGGCTTTCAAACAGTACTGGACACAGGGCCGTGCACAGCTACCACACCTATGTAGCTGTGAATTGAAAACAACATAGTCACAATAAGGCTACAACATCTATAGAGATAGAGGCAATGGAGGGCAATGGAGCTCTGGAATTCCTTTTAATCTGCTCCAAAGGTCACTGAGAGCCACTCGGAAGAGCCATGCATAAGAACTGAGAACAGTATAGACATGTATGCACCTCTCTCACACTGTGACAAACTTCAGTTTGTAGACAACAAGGGTGCGTAATGGGGACGTGGAGGCTTGATATACACAGCAACAGACCTATTAAATCAACATTATTTCCAACATGTACTTGACAACATCTCAATTATCAATAACTATTAATATATCTGTTTCACATTTCTGTATAAATCCAGCCATAGATGGAAAGAGTTATGTCACAGACCAAAACTATTTTTGATAATGTCTTCACTAATATTTTGTCTGGCAGTAAATATTGGCTTTTCTCCTGTTTACCTATACACAAGATACCATGATACTCTATACCAGTGTTCCCCAATCCAATCCTGGTCCTAGAGGGCGCTGCCCTGCATGTTTTAGATGTCTCCCTGCTACAACACACCTGATTCACATGAATAGCTCGTTATAAGGACCCAACCATGTGAATCAGGTGTGTTGGAGCAGGAAGACGTCTAAAACATGCAGGGCAGCGGCTCTCTAGGACCAGGATTGGGGAACCCTGCTCTATATAATCTATTGACTATAATATTAGTTTTCATAAACAACCGAATACATTATTCTGTTCTATTCTCACTTTCAGTGACGTAACTCCTTCTGTCCATTGCTCCGATTTAGAACCAACCACTGTACATCCTACCCAGGAGGCCCTGCTGACACTGGCACACAGAGAAGCTGAGGAGAAGAGCAGGGACGGACGAAGGGAAACGGTACAGTTAACACGCTGTTACATTTCAGACGGGTTCACATTAAAGGCGCCGTGTCACCGCTGAGTTAGCAACGAGTCGGACAGCTGCTTGGGACGCTGTCTAGTCAGAGAAAAGGCTCGCGAAGGACTTTCGGAGGTTGCGAATGGTCTCGGCCTTAGCCTCGTCCTGGCCGTCACCCCCCGAGCTCGAGCTTCCCCCGCGGAAGAAGGGGGAGTCGCTGAAGGCGCTGAAGGCATTGGTCAGGGACTGGGACTTACTGGGAAAACGAGAGAAGCAAGGTTTGGAAGGGAGTGAGGGAGAAAGAAAGGAAGAAAAGCATTAGTTGTATTTGGCATTGGGGATGGGAGGTGAGCAAGGAAGCAAAGCAAGGACAACCGGGGAAACACATGCTCCTAGTATAGCACATTGCTTTAACCCAGAGCCATGGACAGAGTGAGTCGCGCCAATGGAAGTTTGACATTTTCAACGGTCACATGGTTCATGGAGACGCAAAACCGTTCCAGGAAGTGCTTGGTGGGCAATTTTTATCGATATATACAGATATATAACTTAATTAGTAGTCAATAAATGCACCGATTTACATTTACAATATAATTTATAGGGTATTTTCAGTATTTGCGGCTAACTTCTGGGAACTTGGTGTTGAGGCTCCACCCACGCCACTGCTGTGAAAAAACTGTCCATTCATACTCCAAACAGAGTTGACACAACTCTCTCTTTACATGGCTCTGCTTTAACCATGGTATGTGAGAAACATGGTAAACACAAAACTAGGTTTACAGAACCATTACCACGTGTATATAAAATAGCATCTAAAGTAGCAATACAATGGTCCATCAAAAACACATGCACTAAAACCTACAGTATATTCCTGTAGTCTTATTCCTGTCTCCATCTAGGAAACAAACAAATGCACAAAAAACATCTGATTATATCAGTTATCCCAAATAGCACATTTCAACTGAAATAACCTGGGATGAACCTGTAATCGAAGTCACCCACCAGGGTGACAGGGCATATGCACAGATAAGCAACTACTACAATAATTAAACCTGAACTGCAGACTTCTTTTCTTCAGGTATCGGGGTTTAATCAACATTGTGTGTTGATAAATAGGCTACACCCCTTACTTCAGCAATGGGTGGGTCTTCTGTTGGGCCGATGGCTGCTCCTCCCCCGGGGGTTGACCCTCTGCTTGGCTGTCTGCTTCAGTCGGGGGAGGCCCAGGGTTTGAGGCTGCAACTGGATCGCGTGGTGGAGCCTGAGGAGCTGTAGGCGCAGGCTGAACCTGCGTCGGCTCAGGAGGCGAGGAGGAGTCAGCGGGCTGGACGTGTCCCGGGGCATCAGCCTGGGGTCTGGAGAGTGCTCTGAGGGGAGGGGGGGTCTGTGGTTTTGGCTGAATCTGTGGCTTGGAATTCCTGCGTACTGGAGGGATGGGTTTGGCAGGAGGGGTGGGCTTGGGCGGCAGAGACTTTGGTTTGCCGGGAGATGGGGATGGCGACACCTGAGGTTGGGGCTTAGGCTGCTCTGTGGTGGGGGCTTCAGGAGAATCCGCGGCCAGAGCTGGGGCTTGAGGGGAACCAGAGGCTGGGGCAGGGGCTGCTGCTTTGGTTGGGGGGGAGCCTGGAGCGATGACTGGCGGTTTAGCCTGGGCAGAGCTGGAGGCTGGGGATGGGGTTGGCTTTGTAACGGACGGTGCCCTTGTCATTGGGGGAGGCCTCTGTACTGGAGGCTTTGTAACCGAGGCAGCCTTCTGGACCGGGGCAGGCCTTTGGGCCTGGGTGGGCTTCGGAGATTGAACTGGACCAGGCTTTTGGGTCTGCATGGGATTTGCTGCTGGTTCAGACGTTCTCCTAGCGGACCCAGATGTGGGGTCTACACTGTGTGATTTCATGGGTGCTCCTGGAGAGGTTAAAGAAAAGAAAGAAAAGACAGTTAGTAATACTACTACTAATAATAAAATAACAAAATGAACAACAATTTAACAAGGTAACTATCCCCAAAACCTGTTGGTTTTCAGTGCAGCAAATAGACAGGAATTTCTAAGAGTCACCAATAGACTGAAGCACAGCATGATATAGATGAATTTAATAGCGTTGCAAAGAAGGCCAGGACATGCCCATTCAAATTTCGACCTCCAACATTCATTACCAATTATATATAGAACCTCATCTTCATCTATTAAGTACAGTAATGACGACAGTAGCCTACTAGTACAGGCTGCTGATTATGGTATATCAACAATGACCAGTAGAGGGCAGCAGATCAGCAATAGAGAGAATGACATGATTGGGTATTTGACGGTTAGCTTGTTTTAGCGGGTGACAATATATAAATGCAATGAGAGAAGATATAGTGTAAATAGAAGACAATAGCAGAACAAAAACATAAGAACATAAGGCTAGAGAAGAAGAGATACAGTAAGTTTAAGGGGTGCATTGGAATCTGTTGAATGGTTCAAACACAGCAAGAACATGTCATGCATTGTAAAAGAAACAAGCACAGGGACATTCATGCTGAAGTGTTAAAAGGCCCAAAACAGGGATGGGTTTCCAACTACTTTGTAGCCTAAACCAAAATGATCAACTTGAAGATAAGACAGTTCCCCAGATATGAAATTGACTGTGTGTTATAAGATAGCATCTATTAGTTAGTTAGTTTTTTCTTCTGGAAAGTAGACTTACAGTAGGCTACAGTAAGTCTACTTTCCAGAAAAACTGAGTTATCATTCAGTTAGTATTATGCTAAAATAATGCATGCATAAAATCACCACATGCACTACAGCTGCTGAAAATCCATCCCTTATTTTCATTCCACATAATTATTTTACAGATGAATGGATGTTTCTTACGTTTTATCAATGTTAAAGAATCCCAATGGTTGCTTGGGACTCACATAGAAACCAAAGAATACACAATTTGTACACAAAACCGCATGTTCAAAGGGCAATAAATAAGGTACAGCTTAGATCCAACCCCTGAATAACTCTTTTTGCACAAATGATGATGTTGATTTAAAAGAAAATATTTCTCTTTAATTAGTCAGCCTCTTTCAGTTCAGTTTTATTTTGGTTGGACTGGAGTACCACAATGGCATTAGCCTGTGTTTACATCACGTGCAATTTCTCAGTCAAATTTACATATTTACTAGCTGTAAATGACCAAATATCAGTGATTCATGGGACTGGATTAAGGCATATTAGGTGTGATCATGCAGAGAATGAAAATGTGATTATCTTTCATTGTAAATATTAAATTAATGTAATGAAGTAGCGCAATTTTCCTTTAATGTATACAGTGTAATGACGTGTCGCCTTGTCTGGTACTACAACACAAAGTCAAGTTCCAGATAAACAAAACAAATAAACAGTTATTCAACATAAAGCATCCACATTTTGGGGAGGAAGCTTTATCCTTAGCTAACACAGAACATAAAATGTGTGATGACTCATAGCAAAAAGGTCTGCACATCAAAAGCTTAAATAATTACTCAGGATTGACATTAGCAACATACACAAAAACTGAACCATAGCACAATTTACATAAAATTACAAACAGTACACAAATCACAACGGTATAAACAAATCTTGTGCAAATATGTATCCTGCATAGGAACAGTAAACGTTCCAATGGGACAAGACACTGCAAAGACATTAGGCACATAAGTAAATATCTTAGCACCATATGAAACATTAACATTTACCACACCCATGCAAAAGAAACCAAAATTAAATAATGAGTAATAATAACTGTGACGCACTAACAGAATGATATTCACCCACAACATGGCCTTTTTAATTAAGAATAACTTCCACTCCTGACAGTAGGCACATTATTCTTGGTAGTACAACAGCCCTGACCACAAACACAGCCTCACTAACATGGAACCAACAGGAATTACCTAATTTGTTAACTTAGTGGACCGTGCATACAGCATAGGCTTCGTAAATTAATTAAACAACAATGAAAACGAACACAACTCATACAGTATTGTACTGTATGCATGCTTAACAGTCAGTATTAGACTGGCCTTTTTTTTTACTTGGTGGAAATGTGGTTCTCTTGAGATGGGAATGTTGTTAATTCTCATCCAATACTTTGTAGCATTATAGGATTAGTGACTCCCCCTTGCTGACAGCTCATTATTTCCTAATTGATTTGTGTATATATTTCAAGTTATGCCCATATTGACATTTACCGCAAATTCAAGAATTACCACAAAAATATTTTTGAGTTTTCAACACTGAGCAACATTGAGTAGGTTTTACACTCATGCTAGCAGTTATAACGTCAATATGTATAGGTCCTGTAAACTAATTTGAGTGAAAGTGTAGTCTCTGCGGCTGTAAAACCACTGCATGTGCTCCACGTCAAGTATACGGTCGAGCCTAGAGAGGCGTTGGCCCTACAGCAGCTGCAGGGGTGTTACTGGGGAGAGTATTGTCAAGACAACCTTGAGTTTGAGACCGCAGGCCTGAAGTCCTGTTGGGCTCTGCTGCCTCATCCTTCAAAGCAGCACTCTGCAAACAAAAGATAAGGTTGAGTGAGAGAGAGAGAGAGAGAGAGAGAGAGAGAGAGAGAGAGAGAGAGAGAGAGAGAGAGAGAGAGAGAGAGAG
>JAODLL010004179.1:0-11283 GCA_026546735.1 Forbesichthys agassizii | reverse complement strand
CATCACTATCTTTCGATCACTCTTTCACACAAACACATGCACACGCGCGCGCGCGCGCACACACACACACACACACAGACACATTCCAACAGTGTCTATCTCGTTTGTTATATATTCATACTTTTGGATGTGCCCGCACAACGCCGTGCACACACAAAACAGCCAGCCGCAGTAAAGAACCGCTGCTATCGCGACAACATCACGAAATGGCGGAACCTGCTGTTATTATATTCACATGAACGTCTGAGTCTGTTTGCATAAGTGACCGTGCGTGTGTGTGTGTTGCAGGAGATAGGCCGCGCGCTAGTGTAGGCGCTACATCTGCCCTAAATAGGCGACAAAACAGAGCAGCCTATAATAATCTTGTCTCCACACATCAGGAGTGTACGCGCTTTTGCGCACGGCGCATGTACACGTTCGTGTGCACTGCTCATTACATCACGTCCCGATTGTAAAAAAAACCCAATTGTGGTTAAAGCGAAGGCAGGAAACTGTTAAATAATCCTTCACCACACACCTTCTCTCTCTCTCTCTCTCTCTCTCTCTCTCTCTCTCTCTCTCTCCCCCCCCCCCCCCCTCTCTGTTTGTCGCATCAATACTCGGCGCGTTTCATGCGCGTGTCCAAATGATCTGTACTCATCCCAACTGATTTATTGCGTTGCTAAACGGCGTTAAGCCGCTAACCGTTACGCGCAACCTCACACACACACTAGTAGCGAGGAGACAAATCCCTCGACGTTAACGGTCGGGCCTTAACTGTGAAACAGATAGGGCAGGTGTTTTTAACATATTCTAGACTAGGCTAGGCCATTACAACTCCGGCAAGAACGCACCCGTAGGTTATATGCATGGACACGCACACGCACACGCACGAACACACCGACTGACACATATAGACAGAAAGACAGATAGTTACCCGGAGTGCAGACAGGTCTATTTCGTCCAGACTGCGCGCGGGGGAGTCGCTCGCCATGATGCTCTCGGTCAAAATAGGACTGGAAGCACAAACGTCTTCGACGACCATCGACCGAGAGAGAACAACAACACTCTCGCCGTTAAATCCCCCCCGGTACAGTTCCCCGGTGAGAATGATCCTTTCCCGGTTACAACCCGTCCAGTTCACCGCAGGCTCGATGCGTGACGTTGCGGTGCTACATGCTCCTGTTTGCGCGCCCTGTCAGGCGCAGGACGAGAAAACACACGAACTAGCAGCAATACGGGGAAACGTAGCCTACCGCTCTCTATCCCAATTTAACACACACACACACACACACACGCACACACACACACATACACATACACTCAGATCCACACACTCACAGCACAGCGCCCCGGAACCGCGTCTGAACGTGCCAGTCTCGCCAACGTGCGGGAGTGGCCTGCGGTAGGCGGCAGGCTGGTCTCTATTATGTTAGACCCGCCCACCATGTCACAGACAGACACACACACGGACGCACGCACGCACGCACACACACACATACACACCCCTCTGTTTGCTCACTCTTGTTGTCACCTGTGTAAAACAACTGATGACTAAATAGCCTAGCAAAGCATAGCATCATACATCATATAGGCGCTACAGTAGCTTAGTGTATGTGGTGTGTGTGTATGTGGTGTGTGTGTGTGTGTGTGTGTGTGTGTGTGGGGGGGGGGGCAGATGTTTGTATGAAAGCAACAGAGATCATAACATAACATGCATACAAATTGCTTTAGGTAGGTCTAGGTCTAAGATATGTAAAACTCATCAAACGGATGTAGGCTATCGTCTGTTCATACGTTTCATCTGGTATAGGTTTATAACAAAGTTATTCACTTCCATTCCTTCAACTATCAAATCTAATTTAATCTCATACCATCACAACAAAAAGGGAGACTCAATACAGGTTCCCAGGAGTGTAAAAAACATGAATGAAAATGTACTGTACTGTGTTCTTCAGCGCCATCTAACGGCATAACTGAACACGGGAGGGTAAAAAATACAATAAAACGTAGGATAACAAAAAGGCTAATAATACCAGGTAAAAAATAAAACAATTACATTAATAAAAATTAGGCCTAGTTTAATCATTTTGGCCCCGAATGTTGTTGAGTGTGACATAAACTAAGACACTGACTGGGAAACAGATATGGCATAGATGCTTAATATACTGATAACGAACCCATAACTCACATGCATGCATACCAAATATAATAACTGTGGTCAAACACGCCAAGAGATACTCTATGGGTCCTGCGTCCATACACAACCAGTTTTCTAAACATGTGTGCTTAGTTTCATATGAACATCATAACTCAGTGATGGTGTGGCCTTTCAGACATTTACACCCACAGAAACTCACACATTACTCTTTGCATACACTTATAGCAGATTGAATGAAAAACAGGTTCCACATGTATGCTAGAATCTCTCCCATTGTTTTGAACCCAGAATGAATGTATAAGTACACAAATACACTTCCTCACTTCAGCTGAATGTTAAAGTCAGACCTTGAATTGATTGAGCATTCCAATATCATGTGTTTTAACAAAGCACTAAGCATCTTTTATTAAAAAAAAATCTGATAAAAGTTTTTATTTGTTTGTGTGCTGCTTGGCAATACTCTATGACACGGCTGTAATAATTCTAACAGAATGTTGTTTGCCTACAAATACAATACATGTATGAGCTATTGATAAAAGTAGTCTTACGAATTGTAGGCTACAGTAAGTCACTTAAGATAAAAGCGTCTGCTACAGTGTATGCTGTAAATATTAAAGGTTAGCGTGACACGTGTTTGATTGTGCTGAAAGTGTGCCATGAAGGAAGTATCTTTACACTTCCCCTATTGCAGACATAACATGCACAAGGCCCACACATACACACCAACTCAGCCACAGCCAATGCAAATATCAAAACACTTAACAGACTGCATGGTGAGAGACCACCACATATTTTGTAACCGCAGAAGTGAAACCCTTTCTAAGGATAGAAAACGTTCATGAAAGCCCTTCCATATGAAAGTAGCATTATTGTAAATTGAGATAGAGTAGACCTATAATAATAATAATAATAATACATTTTATTTGGGACACCTTTCTAAATACTCAAGGACATCTTGCATTTCAAATACAAAGATTTGAAATGGACTTTGTGTGTTATGGATTATTATGGATTAGGCAGGTTATACGCCTGTTAGGGGTTTCATCAGTGTTACTGTTACTTCACATTAGCTCAGACTTTGGGTTAGTGTTACGCTTAGAGACGTATCTTGGTACAAGTGAGTTAGCTTTTCATGGTTTAGCTAGCTCTTATCTTACAAGGTGTATTTTTAATGGGACTAACAAACTGTGGTGAGTACCTAAATAGCAATACATGGATAGTTAAAAGAGGATGTTTTACCATCTTGGGGCATGTTTTCACGAATCTTTCACAAACCTGTACTGTATGTTTTTCAATATATCTCTCTCTCTCACACACACACACACGCCCAGGCAGACCAGTTTAAAAATCTGTATATAGGACCTTTAATAATAATTCATGTACTTTGTTTCATTCACAAAACAATGGAAGACATGACATCGTACTGGAGATTGTTTTTAAACAATCTGTGCAAAGAAAGTGCAATTCATAGAGCCACAGTGATCAAGGTAAAGGAAAAAAAAGACAAAGTGGTTTTTACCATTTGGGGCTCGCAATCCCTGCAAAATTAAGTCTTGTCTATTTGTAAACCTCAACAAGGCGTATATTTATGTAGTTAATCACTAGAAAACAGTAACAGGCTGGACATATTCCATTATAATATTTTTAAAGGATCATTACAGAAGTGACATTTTGTTTAAATAATACTATCCAAGTGAGAAGATGTCTTCCCTATGTTGGAAACCACTGAAGACAGAGGTAGAAGACAGGGAGGTACAGAAAAGTTGGATAAGACATTTTATGATCCCATTTTTGCCATACATTTTGTAGACAACTTCATTTGCAAAATTCAACAACTGTTTTTTTTTGTGTCAATTGTTGATAATTGATTATGTTAAATAAACATATAGCTTAATTAAGGTGCATGCCGTTATCAATAATATCTATTGGCAACTGATTGCTTACAAGCTAGCAACTACAATACCGTAGGAGGCATGACTGGTAGTTCCTTTTATACCAACAGCAATTGCACATGCAGTGTCATGCATCACTTGGGAGCACAAGGGAAGAGAGGCTTCAACTATTTCAACACATAGTTCATTCTCATGCAGAGTGACTTGGTCAGCTACAAAAGCCAGGTGCCTCCAGTAATGACAAAAACAAAACCCCGAGGCCATCGTAAGGCATAGAGGATCCACCGTATGAGGACCGTGGATGAAGATATGTACTGGGGTAACATGGAGTCTATGCTCCTTGGCACTAGTTGGACGTGATATCCGGTTAGACCAGAAAAAAGTGGATAAAAAGAGAGTGGGTTCGCGTCGAGTCATAATCATGGGAGCACCAACATGTCTCCTCATGAATGTCTTCATACAAATCCTTAGTGTATTTACACACTTCCATAGCAACAGTTCACTGGGGCCCCAATATTGCATATTGTCTGTCTATACACACAGTAGGTTACAGGACAACAGATGTGTCAGATTATAGTCTGAGTTGATCACATTAAAATGGCTTCCATCTTCTTCTTCGTTGTTTTTGTAAACATGCCCAAAGATGCACGAGCAGGCTATAGTGTTGCTGGTGGACCTCTTGGTGGACCTGGTGTGTGTATGTAACCCACCCACACATTGAGCTCCATGGGTACGGTACCCATGGATGCAAAGAGTAATGGGGACCTCTCAGGTCCAAACATCCATGGGCACCATGGCCTCCTTGGAGCCAATAGGAGGCAGGAGGTTCTGTTCACACAGGAACTGCAGAGGGAACTGGACCACGAAGCCACGGATCTTCTTCAGCTCCTCGTGGGCGCGGCCAGGGTCCTCCTTGTCTAGGCCCGGCCGGGCCAGGTAGCCCTCCAGGTCCAGAAGGTTCTGGACGTCGCTGGATGGAAGGCAACGGAAAACCTGGAGAGAGTGTATGATCGCCCAGATCAGCATACAACAAGAACTAAACCACACACAACTACAAACAACTGAGACACAGTTGGAGGACTATATATAAGAAAATACCTTCTGATAGATGGAGGCGTTGCGAGAGCAGGTGGTCAGCCACACCTCCTTGTAGAAGTAGTCGCTGATTGGGTCCGACACGTTGATGGTGTGGTCGTTATGGGCCCCCAGGATGGTCCTGGGACGAGGGGGACCAGAGAGAAGGGTGGGGGCGAAATTATGACAAAAGGAGATGTTAAAACAGCAGATACGTAGGAATGTGACACAAAAAGCATTTGAGCAAGCTAAGAACAAACATTATAAATTATTATAATATACAAATGTTATTTTTATTGTTAAAAAATATATTATTAAAGGGGTGAGCCACGATTTGTGCATGCAATAACCACTGTGTATTGTAAACCAGCAATATAGACATTTATTGTGAGTTGTAAGGGAGTGCATGCCCGTCGCACATCTATGATTGTGTCGCGTTCCTCTTTACTTCTGACCCGGCATGTTCTCATGAGCTCAGAACCATAAACAGTGAGCTTGCGTTGAGTTCTCTGAGTGAGTATGCAGTCACAGAGTACACCTTTAACCATTGGACACATTCAGACTGACTGTATGTATGTCTATTATCAACACAACATTCATGCAATGTACGTCAAAAGTCATAACTCTGACCCTAAATCTCGATAATGAACAGATAAATAATTGTGTAGTAGCATTATTAGTATCTAATTAAGGAAATTTAACTAATCTTATATATTTCTCAAATGCATATTATTTAAATATTGCTAACTAGGATATTTGTATTAAAATGTTTATCTAGAACCTGCTGAAATATGATATTTTCTCCATGATTTCTTTATCACACAATCATTTTGTGTTTCCTCTAAGCCAGCATAATCAGCATTCATATTGTCTACATGCATGAGTGTATGGATGTGCTAGAGTCAAAACTACTCCGTACTTGAAACACTCTAAGCGGAGCTGCAGGGCGTAGGCTCCAGCTCTGTACGCCTGTCCGTCCATCACCGAGTCAACCATTTCTGAGTCCTCAACGATCACGGCGACTTCACTATCTCTCTTTCCCAGCATACTTCTGTCGTTGATGTTGGCAGACCCTGACACACAGAGAAAAGTTGGGCTCATTACAATAGCAGTAGGCCAATGCCAACCAGCAGATGGCGATGTAGGACTACATTTGTTTTTTGAGTTTTCCTGCAGAACTATTGAAAGTCATAAGACTTTAGCCATGGTCCATAGAACAGAGTGCAGTATTTTTGGTACAGGGTTCCAAACCTCAGTCAAACATTTGATAATTGATACAGTTTAATTGCCATTGTGTACACATGATCCACTAACAACGCTTATGTCCCATAATGCAATGCAGTGGTAACATGATCAGAAATGACAGGAGAGCTTCAAGATTAATACTGTCATATTAAGGTGACAATACAGATATAGTAGCAGATACAGTAGCAGTCAAAGCTCAAATCCACTCCACACTATGTGTTTCATAAGCTGCTTCAATGACACTCACTTCTTGCATAATGAACAATAGAGATTTTCTATGTGAACAAGCATGTAGTCACATTTCATGGAACAGGGAAGGTACAAAAAAGACGCTATGCTGCTTATAGCGTGTGTCATATTAGAACGATTAAGGCCCAGAAGATTCAAATGTAGCATAAACAAATGCAGCCTACCGATAATCACAGTGTTGTCGTCAGCGATAAGCATCTTGCTGTGGACGTAGATGAGCTCTGTGACCAGCTTTCCTTCCAGCTCAGCATGTGTCCTCAGACCAGCCAGAGAGATGTAGTTCATCCACTGGTCCCCCACTGGCACAACAGTTACAATCAATGTATTAATATGACCATTGGCTTAATTGCTGTGGATGTTGTGGTCCATCGAGGACAGTCATTATTGATGCTGTATGGTTTGACAGTATTGTAGTGTGTGTGTGTGTGTGTGTGTGTGTGTATTAGGACTGTGCAATTAATCTAATTTTAATTGTGATATCAATTTCGGCTCTTAACAATTAAATTACAGGGTTCCCCACTCCTGGTCCTGGAGGGCCACAGCCCTGCATGTTTTAGATGTCTCCCTGCTCCAACACACCTGATTTAGATTAATTGGTTATTATAACAAGCTATTCATTTGAATCAGCTGTGTTGGAGCAGGGAGACATCTAATACATGCAGGGCTGCAGCCCTCCAGGAATCCACAAATTAAAAAACGATTATTTTGCACATTATGTGTTGCAAGTAAACTATTATTTTATGTGTAGTAAATGCAACTTCTTTCCAAAGTCAATAAGCAATCACATTCAAAAAATCGTGATTTCAATATTGACCTAAATAATCATGATTATTATTTTTCTATTATCAAGCCACCCTAGTGTATAAAAGCCAGTGAAAAGTGAGTGAATTTGTGAAAATGCAGCATTTAATTGATTCACCTAGCAATAAAATGTGTTTAACCAATCACAACGAACCACCGATGACACATGACAACAGCAAAACTGTTTACGTTCTGCTGCAGCCAGTACAAGTCCGTATGAACGCCAAAAAGTCTACAAGGAATGGGAACGTATAACCTCAAACCTCGCATATGATACATTTGACTTAATATTAAGAAAATTAAGTAAATTGAAAAAAAAATAGTGAGACTTCTAATATAATTGATATTTGACATAACGTTTACATTTGATATAAAAAAAATCAGCAGCTATGTGGCTTACTTACTTTCTTTCTTCAGCTGGGAGATAATGGAGCAGTCCCCTCGAATCATCGTCCTGCAATAGACAACACTACAGCTCCCATTGAACCCCTCTGGGTGCATGTGTATATGTGCATGCACACACACACACTCTATATACGTGCAGTGCAGACACACACATACACTACAGTAGTTTAGATAAGCAGGGTGTGGTAGGTGTCTAAAGGTAAACATTGACTCTGCCCTCAACTCTGAACACACACACACACACACACACAAACATGCACACACTCATTGCAAGGTAGCTGATTTTAAAATACATTTAAATGCACAATTATTTATTATTTTCAATGTGACATCACCCCGCCCCCCACACACACACACACCCACGCACGCACGCACGCACACATTTATCTATTAAAAAACACTACATGTTCGTACATGTACAAACACGCATCCAGTAAAACAACACCGCACCCCACCCTACACACACACATATTCAATAAAACACACACACACGCACACACCTGTAGTTGAAGTGCATGATGGCCTGGATGGCGCTGCCCCCGCCAGTATTGATGTCTCCCTCAAAGCCGGGCAGCAGAGGTGTGACCACATACACACGGTACTTCTTCCTCTCCCTGAGGAGGAGAGAGACCAGAGCCTTCATCATCATCACCAGCACCGCTCCAGCATTTAAAGCAACATTCACGAAAACCACATTCTCACACAACATAGCATGTACTGTATGTACTGTAAACTGTATGTACTGTAACTGCATGTAACCTAATAGTCATTATGCTATTTCGGTTACACCTGTAAAACTCCAGCTTTAACGTTGGTTGCTGATAGCCTGGACTCTTGCCGTCAAAAATAAACATCGTTATAGACTTAACGCAACCACGCCTATCACTGTTAAGAGCCTTTTAAACACAATGTACGCCTGTGTCCGTGTACTGTATGCCGAGCCAAAGTGTGTTTTGTGTGGTTGTCTTATCAGGCAATATAAAAATATAATTATTTATATTTCTGCGGATAAGACCTAACTTCCTTGACAACAAAAGAGACAGAGAGAGATAGTAACATGTTTTGATACGTTAGAAGCAGCCAAGTCAAACAACAATGAGGTAATGAGGGTTTAAAAATGATCCAATAGGACTTATCTGTCAATAAGAAGTCTTTCTTTTTTGGAGGTTGTAAGGAGGTAGGATTTATGTTGAATTTATGTGAGAATTTTTTAAAACAGAAATTGTTTTATCATTGTTGTCTAGCTGTTACTTTTAAATAAAAGGTCTGCATGTTTTGATGGTGCTGGCGGTTGTTTAAATATTTACAGATTACAGAACAAATAAAAAATTACTTTACAATAACCTGAGAGATAAGGCACAATATTAAATGTAACTATGTTATACAAGTTACCTGTATGCTTTAATGATGCGCTCCGCAATAGTATCACCTATCTTGTTGAAAACATGCCTGTGGTCAGCACAACTGATGAAAAACTGGTTCTGAACATAGAAAATACATGTATACACCTCTGTTAGACCAACGTCCATCACAAACAGCAGAAACTACATTAACAAAATTCTAATTTCAGACCAGCTGTGCTTTAAGGTTTAGCTTAATTTTATGAAAACAGGTTTATTAAGGTACATCAAGACAAGATAACTGATATTATAATACACTAGCCAGGTCAATTACCTCTATGTAGATGAAGTGCTCGCTGTTCTGGATGGCGTGCACATATGCATTGTGTATAGACTCTTCGTGGTGCTTGATGCCAGCGGACCAATCACACGCAGATCGCAGAACCTGAGATCACATTCTTTAATTAAAGGTAAAGTCGGCTATTGCTAGCTAAATGTAATCTAATACACTTTTTGTCAGATTCAGTGGCGCAGGAGATGTCTTTTAGGTGAGGGGGACAAAAGCGTGACGAAAACATTTCTCAAATTTTAAGCCTGTACAAACAACTATGCTTTTAGTTATTAAAACCAAAAAAAATATTAGTGAAATCTGTCCCACCCGGAAATTGAACCCTGCTCTTCCTTGTGAAAGGCAAACAGATTACAAGTTCGCCATCAGAATGTTACTCTCAATAACCCATCGAATGTGTTGAAGTATTTGAGAGTAATATTTACATAATTTATGGTTGTAGCAATTGTCTTGACATCGTTACACATGGTTATGACATAGACTAGACTACTACACTGGTCAACATGCCAACATGATCACTGGTCAACAATACATGCCATTATATATCTCCCTATTAAAAAAAGAAGCAAACCGCAGTTAAATATTCCCCTTCCAATAATGGCCAATGTACAAAAGAGGGAGGTGTCATATTTTTTCGCTTCTGAAGCCAAAAAAAGCAAGAGGAAATACCAACATAAACACAAGAACAGGACATCAAAGGTATCTGATAATCCAAGACGAAAACTAACTTTACTGTATGGTACAGTAAAGTTTCGTGTTGTGCAATTATGAGATACAGGTCAATGTGAGACAAATCCTGGTGCTAAACAAATGTCTAAAGCAAGCCAAGATAATAAAACTAATAATATAAGATAAATAAACATTATCTTAAAATAAAACAATGTAGGCTGACTTACCCTGTAATGTAAGGATATTGCTGTTCCTGTAGTATAGCCTACATGTTTGTCATTCACGTGAGTTGTCAAGATCGTGCATTTAGACCGGTGGAATTATAAGATACTGTGGCTCTCAAAATCATTTTGTAGTTCTGTTTTTTTTTCTCAAAAGTGGGGGGTCCCGCCTGTCCCCCCCCCCCCTCCCTTCTGCTCCCCTGGTCAGATTCAACAAATATCACTTCACATTTTGCTACCTTTCTTACCTACCTCTCTGTGTATGTTAAACAAACGATCTGATACTTCTACAGAGCCTTTGCTCAGTAAATAGGAACATAAACAAAGTGGCGAACACCGATCATATCAACAAAGTCGTAGTACTACGCATTGCTTCACAATGCATTTCTATGTGTGAGGCGGCGCCGCAGAGGACCGCTGAACAATACTGTTTTGATTTTAACTTGAAGTTAGCAAAAATGACTAACCCTGCCTGTAAATGCAGATGACAGCGGTTAACAGCTAGTTCTGAGTCCCGACTAAGAAGTGTTATTGGACAAGAGGCATTCCATGAGTGCTGAAATATAACGACATTGGGACATTTAACGAGAGTGTACATGTATGTATCACTCCGCTTCAAATTGGAAAGCAGAAAGTTAGATATTGCCACAAATAACATGAGTAAGAACTTGAGTTAAGTTAGGAATCGCTAATTAGCCAATTGTGGAATTTAATTAACCTGAGGGCTGTGTTGTCTGGAACCTAGTGCTCCTGGTAGGGTCTCCCAAGGTAAAGTGGTCTCAGGGGAGGGGCCAGACTAAGAATAGTTCAGAAGACCCCCATGAAAAACTTACTAAGAGAAGGAGTTACCCTGCCCGGAGGAAGCCCGGGGCCCCCATCTGGAGCCAGGCCCAGAGGG
>JAODLL010004178.1:0-10000 GCA_026546735.1 Forbesichthys agassizii | reverse complement strand
GGGTGCCGTGTAGACCTGTGCGCCAGTCGCCAGCTGCTTGTCACCTTACCTGAGAGAGCAGAGGCTTGCTTTCATGGGCTCTCTGGACCTTCAGTTCTTCCCCAGGCCGGCCCCCCAGCCTTGGGAAAGTCAGGTGGCGCTCCATATTTCTGGGAGTGTCACTCTGTCGGGGTGCCTGGCTTTCACTTCCGTGGGGCTCTAGCAGGTCAGTACAGTCCAGCCGGAGTGGGGGTGTAGCCTTCTGGTTACATTGACCTGTGGCACCGATAGACATTTAAGGAGCTATGGAAGAACTTCCTTGATGATAATAGTAATAATAGTTCAGTGGTTTGTGATGGCGCCTGTCAGTGCAGGGCCCCTGGAATCGCTCTAACCCCCCCACACACACACTATGACTCCCTTGCTTGTGGCCACTAGCCAAACGGACTAGAGTAGATGACTGGCGCTTCTAATAGTTTGGCTTCTATCAGTTAAAAGGGGAAACTCCTCGATTTGTATGCAATTTAACAGCACACTCCTCGTTTTGTGTACAGGTATTACACTTGTGTTTGATATCGGAATTCCAGCAACAATGTTTTGGTCAGAGAGATGTACCTCCCCCACCTGAGTGGCTTACATTTCTATGTACTCTGCCCCTAAGGCTCTCCCAACCTCGTACTGTTCTCCAGCCTTCACTCTTCAAACAAACGGTGAACTTTGACATTCTAACCCAATCGAGGAGTGTACCTTTTAACTGTAGGCATATGTTTAGTGGTGATTGTTGTCACCACGTGTGTGTGTGTGACACCTCCTGTCTTCCATCCTTGCATGGTTTTCTGCCATGCAAGGATGGCACAGCCACTGGCATATTGTGTCTACTTTCTTTAACTTTTGAGCATTAAGCTTTAAACAGTTTCAGGTGGAAGACCTGATTAGTGCTGGTGCCAGAAGTCCTTCTTAAAGTCCTAATCACCACCTTGTGACTTCACTCTTCTCTCCCACTCTATCTTTCACTCTCTCTCACTGGGTGTGCGTCGACCCAGACGGACAGGAAAACGCAGGGAAGTGTCCTCATCTGGAATCTGACGAGTCGGACCCTTCGTATGGGGAGCTGACCAACGGCGATGACCTCAAGTCTCCGCGGAAGCCTGACGAGGAGTTTGACACGCCTTCCTTGGCATGTAATGGAGCCACTGGTGGTTCTCAGGAGGGGGCCAAACCTAAGCAGTCTCTTGAGAAGAAGTTTGTATGTGGCACCTGTGGGCAGGCCTTCCGCACAAAGTCCTACCTCAACAAGCACCAGCACAGAGTACACAAAGTTCAGAAAGCCCAAGGGGTGGCAGGGTCCGGCTTCAGCGAGCTGGCCCCTTCACTGACCTCCCCGTTCTCTCCACAACAGAACATGTCACTGCTGGAGTCCTTTGGCTTTCAGATTGTCCAGTCAGCCTTCGCCTCCTCTCTGGTGGACGCAGAGGCCGGTCAGAGTGGGATGGACTTTGGAGGAAAGTGACAGACTGTTTGCTTTTATTAGCTATGGGATATAGCGGCCAAGGTGTCCTCAGTGTTTGGGGAATTACCTGCCTCCAAGACTGCTGTTTGTTGCACCTCCTACTGCGCATTTCTGCATCACTGAATTTGACATGTGCTACGTTATATTTTTTAATATAAAAAAAATGCAAGGTTTTCTAAATATTACATTTTTCCTCTCTCAAGGCTTGCCTCCTGGATTTGTTTTAATTTTTGTTTTAATTTTTTATTTTTTTCTCAGTGCACATCTAGTAAAGAATTCTGCGCTGCATCAGTTGTGTCAGTTGACTAGGTATATTATTTAACAGCTGTTTTTATGTTTTGTTTGAGGTCTAGCTAACGTGTGCTTTGAGAGGGGTTTACTGTCATACTTTCTGAAACATTTATTAATGAGGTACTTTTCATAGCAACCTCATTGCACATCCTGCATCCCCCTACACCCTAACATTTATACTGATTTGTAATGATACCATATTGGCAAAATGTCTGTCTCCACATTGGAATTGGGCCTACCTCATAGAAGTGGATAATGCAATTATATGGCTAGTGGACTAAAAGTACCGTCCAAATATTTTTAGTAATGAGTACACGGGTCTATACTGTAGACAACAATCCAAACTGCCATTGATTTTTATAATGCATATTAGCCTGTCAACATGATTCCTTTAGGATTGGTCAGTGACATTACACTTTAAAATGGACCTTCATTTATTTTACTAATGGTATTTACCAAAAGTGCCGTCTCGGTGCCTGGTAAAAATTAAAAATCAGCACAGGCATTGTACAACACCTAAATATTCCATATCTGTAACATACAGCAGTATAGGGAACAGCCATTGGTATATAATTTAGATAAGTTATGATTTGTGCAAAGCACATTTTTGAGCAACTTTATTGTGGAATTGTTTTTTGAATGTCAAGAAATACTGTACGCTTTGAGGATGCTAAGAATAGCCTTTGGTAAACCCCTTGCATAGAAAGTTTGTCTAACATTATTAATCAGCTAAAATGTGTAGAAATTCTGTAAATAAACAGGGACCAAGTTCAGGTGTGAGTGACAATTATAAAATCTGAGAAATGTAGATTATTTTATTAATTTATTTGCGCCCTTATTTTCTGTATAAAGATTGTTTGTTTTTTTGTTGTTGGTCAAACAAGAATCTTGTAATTTACTAATTTTACTATATAAATGATGTTGCATATGGGAGGTGTGTGTTGGGTCATGATTCTGATGAAAGCAGGATTTAGGCCATGTACTATTTGTTAAGGAATGAGTCTATCTCAGTGCAAATCCTAGATTAAAGTCACTTTTCACTTGTTATTCTAATCAGGGAATATATCCATATCCTAAAATGTTAAAAATTCACCCCGTATGTTGGTTTCAGGTTTGCTTTTTCCAGTAATAAACTGTATACCTTTGGTGGAAATGGTATGGTTGATTCAGATGGTCATGACATACTAGCCTTTCTGCCTGTAAGTTTTAATCACTGCATTCCCACATCATTTGAATTGAAACAATAGGTCTCCTTTTAAAGACACTTCAATTCATGTCTGGATATAATTTGTTGAAACTAGTGTTTTACTCTTCTATTTATCACTGAACTGCCATGTGCACTTTTTATCGTGTTTCAAAACAACATTGAGCTAGAATGGAGATTTTGGGATCTGAGAGGTCCTCAAGAGATCTGATTGCTATTACGCAATCAATGAGTGCACCTTTTAAAAGATGATAATTTATGTCATGATGTCACTCAACTTGTATTGCGGCCTCCTTTATATAATGGAATGTGCAGATAAATTAGCTTGACATATATTGGTAATCATGCTTTATGCAATGTTAAACTGTTTGAGCAAATCTTATCTAATTTGAGTTGAAAAGTAAATCTATAATAGTTATCACAATTCAGTTTAGTTACATAAAATCTTTATATTGTCATGAATCATGTCTCAACATGCAATTGGAAAAGGGCTGTTGCATGAGTTTGAAGGTGTTTTGTCTGCGCTGTCTTTTTCCCATTTCTGTGTTTTGTTTCACTTGTAATTTCTTAATAAATTAGTATATTATATTCAGTACATTCCTATATTATTTATGGTTACATTGTGATTGTAACAAGTGTATATACGATTCATATACACATTCTATATAAATATATGATCCAACCAATATGATCAGTGTTTGTTAATGGTTGTCTTGTATATGTATGTATTTTTTTTTCTAGTCCGTTATATAGAAGGAAATTAAGTTATGGCCATTTGAATTGAAATTGTATTGACTGCCTAAACACAGAACCATGTGTGCTCTGTTCTGGTATGTGAATGAAGCTGGGTCACTAATGTCTATCACTGGTTGGTGACAATGGTGTCACTCTTGTCATTGACCAATGTGTAACCTTTTTTTTAATATATATACTCTGGCTTTATGCACACATATTTACCCTGTAGCAGGAATAAGGGTGTTTATTAATTTTTGTATAAGTGCAAGGTGATGCCTCTTTCTTTTAAAAAAAAAAAAAAAAAGATTTTTTAGTACTTTCCTGGTTACGATTTTTCCACTCATGTTGGTAGTCCATAAGGATGTTTTGTGTTGCTTACACAGCCCTATACTTAAATGTTTTGCTTCATGCTTTTAGTCTGTTGCAAAGTGCCTTCCAAATACTGATTGTGCACAGCAGTGGATTAAAAAGGTCCTCTTGTTTTTTTTAAAGGGTTGGCCAATAAATAGAGTGACTTGCAGTGACACTTTTGTATAAAGCAAACAAAAGATGTACAATATGTTTATTTGGTCTTTTATCATAACTCTCAAATTGTTCTTAAAACATGTGAGTTACATGTTTTGTTACAAAGTCTTTAGACATATTTCCAATATAAACATAATTTTCTATAGATATTTGTTTTTGTACTCTGTTATTGAGTCTCATCTTTGTTGGAACAGAGATGAGTATGAAATAAACTGCATTTGAAAAAGTTACTAATTTGCAATTTTCTTGAAAGTAATAGTTGGCTAGTCTGGTGTAATCAGACCATATCCACGTGTTGAATATGTCTGGCCACGCTCCATTGGGAAGTGTTCAGTCATTTCCTTCTACTTGGCATAGACCTGTATTTTTTTTTAACTATTAAACAGCGCAGAACCAATTGCTGTTGCTGCAATTGGTTTGATTGTGTCATTTAGTTCTATCACAATTTTGAAACATGCTTGACTTTAACATCATCTCACTAACCCATGCATTAGGCCGCCAGCAGGGTGGCTGTGCGAATGCTAATGCGAACAAGGTTTCCAGACTATAATCTCGGATACATTATTTGAATTGAGGGCATAGTTGTGCGGACCCAGGCTAATAGTTGGCAGGCACCAAGAAAGTGGTACCACTTTACAATAAGACTTCCCTTATACAGGGTTTATTAATTCATGGTTTATAATTCATTTATTAATTAGGTTATTATGATTACTTTATAAATCATTAAACTGTTATTACACAATATATTACTTGGGACAATTGTGACCTGTTGCATGCCAAATAGTGAGCCCACATTTGAATTTACTGCTAAGGCTCAGACTCTGCAAATATCTTACTATGTCTTCTATTTTAGTTAACATCCTTAGTATCTGTTGTTCACTGATTTCATTCCCCCCATCCATATTGATGTATCTTAGCATCTCACATATGACAATTTATTTATGAGTTACAAACATTTAGAACTGTTGAAAGGGAGCCTTATTGTAAAAAGTGAAACACATCACTGTTCTGTACTAATTAGTTATTAATGGAAGAAGGAGCCTAGTTATTGTAAAGTGTGAAAAACATTACCATTTACTAATGTTATTAATATGTATAACTGGCAAATGGGAGCCTTATTGTAGTGTAAAACACATCACCATTTATAAATTAATTAATGTATAATTCCTTAGTAAAACAACAGAATTAAGGAAAACCTCTTTATTTGCTCAAAACATAGCAACTTAGTACAAATCCTACAAAACTCAAACTGTCTTGATTAAAACTATTTTTGATCTTGATATTGTTAGTTAATTAACTCAATAAGGAAGGTATCCATCATCGTAGCTAGTTACTAGCCATAGCAACATTCTAGTACCGGTAGGCTACTGTGAACTGCTAAGTAGCTTTTGTTGTTTATCTATTTGTTTGATATACTTTTTTGTAGTACATGGCATAGACAAGGCTATGCTATGTATGAAGGCCTAACAGCTACATGAAGAATATAACAAAATTAAGATAACTAACATGATCAGATATAGTATGCCTACTAGGCCTAGGCTATATCCAAATGAAAATACTCATTCTCATACTCATACTCACTACACTAATAGTTAAATTAATTTGATCAATTTATTCATGACGGTTACATGTTATTTTTATAGAGTCCATTTAACAAGAA
The DNA here is from genome assembly GCA_026546735.1 of Forbesichthys agassizii. Lineage (NCBI taxonomy): Eukaryota > Metazoa > Chordata > Actinopteri > Percopsiformes > Amblyopsidae > Forbesichthys > Forbesichthys agassizii. The sequence goes on along the minus strand of JAODLL010004178.1, from coordinate 4,096 downwards.
AATATAATAAAAATAAAACATAACTTGAGAGTTTGCCAAAAAAGCATTTGAAAAAGTTCCTAATTTGCAATTTTCTTGAAAGTAATAGTTGGCTAGTCTGATGTAATCAGACCATATCCACTTGGTGAATATGTCTGACCACGCTCCATTGAGAAGTGTTCAGTCATTTCCTTCTACTTGTCTGACCACGCTCCATTGAGAAGTATTCAGTCATTTCCTTCTACTTGGCGTAGACCTGTCTTTTTTTTAAACTATTAAACATTGCTGAACCAATCGCTGTTGCTACAATTGTTGCTTTGTATTGATTTATTCATGACGGTTACATATCATTTTTATAGAGTCCATTTAACAAGAACATATAGTAAAAATAAAACATACATTGAGAGTTTGCTAACAAAGTTCCAGTAAAAATGTCAAAATAAAATAGTATTAGCCTAGCAAAGCAAAATTCTCTGCAGGGCTACTGAAGGAGAGAGGTCCATGAATAAAAGGTCCATCCGTCCAAAAATAATATTAAAATTACATCAACGGCAGAAATGTTGTCCCAAAACAAAAAAGTACCAAAAAAACAATTGATCTAAGGAAAATAATATCTTCAATTTTGCCAAATATTACACCACCTCCAAGTTGCAACAAAAAACAATATCCACTGAGTTAATTATACCACTAGATGGTATCACTTTTCACTGGTACTAATCACGTTTTTATGTATGCAACTAAACGTTATTTGTTCAAATCAAATGTTCAAATCTACCAAAGTTATTTTCAATAACTGGGTTATAACTAAGTGGGCTGGTTTATATGCATTATACAGTGTGTATGTTAACTGTTTACACATTTGGAAAGCAATGTTTCGGTCAAGCCTGGTGTTTCCTTACACATAAAATAATGATTCCCAGTCTTTCTCAGTCAGTGAGGAATATCATTAATTTAACACAGTTGCTGGGGGTAAACTCTCACTAGGGTTCTCTCAGTATTGAGAGACCAAACCCTAACATAATTGTACAGTAGCATATATGGCAGCAAGAGCTGGGAACATAATGGATAGATAGCAGTAAGTTGATCTTGCCAAATAGTGAGCCTGCACGAAAACTGGATTGTTGATTGTTGAATTGTAGACACAAGACAAGATCCTGTAACTTTTCTGATCAAATATTGGTTACAATTGCTGGTGTATGACCTGTCCAACTAATGACAAATATACTACAAATGCTGTATATTTAAAGGAAAACAACTGTCATAACTTGTTTATAACTTTTAATAATGATTGATCAAGTGTTTACATTATTATTGACCTTGTAAATCATTTATAAATACTTTATAGGAGTAGTCTTATTGTAAAGTGGTACCGAAAAGAAAGGAAGTGATCTTTTATTTTTTGTTAACTTATAAAGATGTGTGTATTATTCAGTCTGTATAGCATGTTAAACTATTAACTACTATCCTTATAGCATACTATTTGTAATAAGTAAATATTGGATATATAGAAATCTAAACCCAGGATGCATTTACATTGACATTGTTTTACTTTATAGGTTCAAATATCATGATTAACATAAGATTAACATAATATTAACATGTTATTCAGTTAGATAATCTATTTTATTCAGCTCTTGATGCCTTGATTCCCCTAGTTCTATGAAAAGGTTCAGAAACAGTTTACCTGTGGTCACTAATCATTAAACTGGGACTCCTAGTCAGTAACTATTCTTTGTGCACAGTAAAAGCAGTAGTAGTTTGCTAAATTGTAAAAGAACACATCACCAAAATTACATTTTTGTCATGGTATTTAACATGGATGTTTACATACAAATGTATGAACTTAGAATTTAGTTTCATAAGCAAAGTCAACCTTCTCAATGTAATCTTTCCTGTTTTTGAAATTGTGTTTGTTGAAATCTTCCATAATTTCCATCATGGTTTTTCCTTTGGTCTCTGGGACAAAATATAAAATGAATGCAGCACTGAAAATGCAATAGGCCACAAATATCAGGAAACAGAATTGTCCAAGTCCATCCTAAAAAGGCACATGGGGAAAAAGGTAAAAATACTGAAAAGCAGACCATATTTGATTAAAGGTGTAGTTTGTTGCATTCATACCTTGTTTGAAACCAATGTTATACAAATACAAATACAATCTGAAACACTGACAGCAAATACCCCTCCCACACTTAAGTGCTGAGTGATCGATACATCTACTATATCCACACATACTCAGTTGATTTATCTCAGGAGAAATGTAGGGTCTAGGGGGCTATAATGTAATCAAGCCATGTGCATTTGTACACACAAGCAACTTTACAGTTTGAGTCTGCAAGCATCGGGGGAAGTGAGAGGGTGGCTTCTGGGGCTCAAGCCTGAATGTTTTCTCAAAAACAATGACTTTCTTTTTCCTCATGTTTTTTATTATTCACACAACTGTCTGTTAGTCTATACATATTATTTTGTTTTTGCTGAGCAGTTACTGCCAGCTAAATGGCTGCCTGTGCGTCTTTAATTTCCATGTTAAACCATAAAAAAAATACTAACACAGCGTCTTTAACCTGTGACTATATTCATCATGTCCCATAGACCCGCTCTCCATGTTGAAAATAAACACTGGGCCACTGACCCTATACCACACCCGGCGAGGGTCTCACCACTATGTAGGGGAAGAGCATTCCAATGAGGAACAAGCACACCCAGTTGATGGTCCCACTGACCATGTATGCAGATGGACGCCAAGCCTGTAAGAACAGGTCTGTAGGGAGGGCCACAGACACACCAGCTGAAAGAGAATGAACATTTACCTGTTTCAATTCAGATGTGACAACTGTGTCAATCAGTTCATCTAGACAACATAACTCACAGGGTCCAAGTCCATAAATGCACATGAATATGAATACTAGGCCAATGTTCAGGTATGGCATGTACCAAGACAGGTGCTGCGGGAATGAAAAAAAGGTAATTAAATTCTACCCTTAAAATACCTGTCTCCATAATTTCTACCTGTAAAATAATTGGCTAAATGTAAAAAAGAAAGAGTGCCATTCGTCCAAACTGTTACATTTGATTTTAAATTTGAAATTACTATTAAACTATTTAAAAATGCATTATTAACTTTTGTTTCATAATTTCACTATTATGACATATGACAATGATTACATCCTTTGATCAATTTCGCAGTAAAATGCATTACTGTTGAAATTATAATAAAAATAAGTTAACCAAAGTAATTTGTATTGTACATCGATTTTGTGAATCAATTTATCCATACTATATTTATCAATTTCTTTATCAATAATGGTAAAATGGTAAGATAATTTAGATTACCTTAAGAGATAGGGTTACAGTAAGTATAGCCATGGTCACACCCAACAACAGATAGCCATATCCCATGAGCTTCTTTCTTCCGACATGCTCTATCAATAAAGACTAAGACAAAACTGGTCTTTCAAGAGTGTCAGTGCAAAGGCGGACATTTTCATGCATCAGATTCCTTCCAATGATCCTTACACTGAGTGATACAGTTACAAGCTCCACTACTCCGACTCCAGCAGACAGGTAATGCAGCTTGTCTTCTGACACGCCTGATTCTCGCAAAATATCAAAGGCATAGAAGTTCAACTGGGTGATCAAATAGAAAATAAGCATAGCATTTGTTAGCGTTGAAACTTTTCAGTTTAGTAATTCCCCACACAAGCAAACACTGACCGATATTGCAACGATCTGTATTTTTTTTACTGTATTTGCATCTTACTAAAAGGCACACTCCTCAATGTGGCCGAGTGTGTATGGGGCGCCAAGTGTAAAACACCCTTTTTCGTGGACAAACTGCCTTATGTGTTACGAAATGAATACATGTATTACGAAATCATATAGCACTGTAACGCCTTTTGTCCACGAAAAACATAAACGTGTTCGCATTACGTCCACAAAATATTTATGAAGCATGTATTTTCGTACACGGAATTGGCAGATGTAGTTTGCATTTTGTGGACGAAAGGATCAATGCCCTTTGCATTATGTAGACGAAATGCTGGACGAAATGCATTTCGTGCACGAAATGCCTTTCGTCCCTTACAAAATACACTGTAAGGTACGAAATGCATTTCGT
>JAODLL010004177.1:0-11286 GCA_026546735.1 Forbesichthys agassizii | reverse complement strand
GAAGGCACATGTGTGACACGCCCCCCCCCCCCTCCACCGCGCACCCGTCGTCCATGCGGGCGCCATTCATCGGCCAGACGGCCACCGTGATTTCCATGAGAATGAGGGGGTCAAGGAGGCAACAGAGTGGCCCGTACATCTGTTGCACCATGTGGCTCGCCCAGCGAGAGAGCCTGAGTGTGTGTGTGGGAATGAGCAAACGCTCCCTCACTCACGCAGAACACAACAACAACAACAACAACAACAAAAAGATCTCTCTCTCTCTCTTTAACCTCGCCGTACACAGGGGAGGCGTGATGGATGAGAGCTTTTATTTCTCTCTCTCTCTTCAAGACCCCATCTGCCGCACACTTATTTAAATAAATAAAAAAATATCACTTATGCGATTATGTTCAAATGTATTCATTATTTTATATGATTTTCCTGAACTTGGTCTCGCACTAGCAAGACAAAAAGAGCATCACTATTCTCTCACACACACACACACACACAAAGTTGTTCTGTGTATGGAGTATATGCACCTGAAGTTTGTGGTTCAAACTAACAGACCGATCCAATACAATTTCATACACAAAATCAACAAATGACTTTTTAAGCCTTTTTATTTTGGGTGGAGTTTCTGTGGAGAAAGAGAAGAAATAGGCGATCCCATTCCGGGGAGAATTGTCTGAGCATTACATTACACAGTTATGAGCGGTTTCATGTGTGTACGAGTGCGTGCGGTAGATGCAGTTCTAGTTCTTTAATCTCGGCGTTGCTACGGTCCAAAACAGCCCCGCTCCTGCTACAGTGAATATGTATCCCTATCGGCTATTCCCATGTTTGCGTGTGCAATTAAACAGGATCTGAGCTCACACACACATCTATGTGTCTCGCCAATGACAGCATCACTGCAAGGCATCCAAGAAAGTGTTATGTGAGCATGTTTGAGAAGACATGATTAAATAAAAGATTAGGCCCCCTTTTATCAGGCAAACACGATCCTACCCCAAAGGCCAGAAATGGTAATATATGAAAGAGGGGTCTCTCTCTCTCTCTCTCTCTCTCTCTCCCCCCCCCCCCCTCCCCCCTCCCTCTCGCCCTCCCCAGCTGCCATCATAATCCCATAAAAGTCACGGCAAAGCGCAGGAAGACAAGCAGGGGCCCAAGTTAAGACACGTTGATTTACATTTGGCTTCCAGGTGCCCAGTGTGTAGAGCTCAGCCTCGGGGGGGCGTTGGGCATGGGGGGGACAATTGCTAGCATCAACACGCTACTAATAGCGTAGTGCTAGTCTCAACATCTTCCATTCATTCCTCAGCACTACAACACAAAGATGTGACTTGTGCTTAACGTCTGACATAGGCCCCTGGCCTGTAATCATGTCAGCGCTATCAGAAGTGGGGCAGTACGCTGATGGCGTTGTCACTCTCTATACGCAAGTTCGGCACGATGCTAATGCAGTGGTATATTTACTAATTTCAGATTATTTTAAAAGTATAGTCAGCGATTGTAAGAAGAAAAAAAGAAACTGGTGTTTCTACACAGCCCTGGCTCTGTAAATGGAAACCAAAACAACGAGTTTCCAATGTGGGGAGCAGATCTTCTGAGGGAGCACCCTATGGCATTGAAGGGAGAGGTGTTTTTGTTTTGTTCTGAGTTCAGATACCAACCAGCTTTCTCCAGAATGACTGAATATACCTTTCAGCAGTATCCATACCAGCCTACTCAATTATTGAACTTATGTTTACAGTACCTCCCTCTGGCTGGCTGGGTGATGGCTGAACATAAATGCACAAAAAGCTACTGCTTGCTGCATTAGCTGCTGAAGAGAGGCAGGTCTTTTTCAGTGTGGGTGGATGGTTTTAATTACAACCATCTGCTTCTGCTTTCAAGGGTGCCGGAACCAATTGCCACTTTTTTTCGTGCAGGTCAGAAGTACGCACATCCTCCAGTGACAGATCTGCCAGAGTGTACTCCACTATTTCCACCCCACCCACTGATCATCACATGCTGCTATCTGTGGGCGTTTGTGTATTACTCAGGCATGTCTTCTGTTTGTCGTCTTGTGCCAGGGACTTTTCCCTCCAACGCTTACCCAAAAAGAAGTGTGAAAACACAGACAACACAAAATGAAACAAAACTGAAAGACGTTCTTTTCACTTTATTGCTAGGTTAGATACATTAATAACCACACTACTGTATGAATACGTTCATGTAGTGAAAGCCATAATAGGACAAATAAAACATTTACACAATAGGGAAACTTTCTAAGGAAAGGAAACTTCGAGGAAGAGAAAGATTAAACTATGTTTTTTTAGTTCAGGGGGATAATGAGCTGAAAGGTTATTGAAAGTCAGAAATTTACAGCTGACATTTCTCAAGATTAACTGAAAGAGGCAGTAAATGCCATTTCAAAATGTCACTGGAGGTGTAAACCCCCTCTGTTCACATGAAACTACCTTCAAATTAGAGACTTAACACTGATTTAGGATGACAGCTATTTATGTTAGCACTATGTTAGTTAGCATAACTATGTTCATGATCCCAAGAGCCAAAAAAAAAAGAAGAAAAAAACATGAACCGGAAATGTACGACAAACGTTATATAAAATACCCGAAAATGTACCCGGAAATGTACAACATTTATTATCAAAAATACCCGAGAATGTACGACATAAGTTATCAAATGTACCCGGAAATGTATGACATATGTTATATAAAATACCCGAAAATGTACGACATAAGTTATCTAACGTACCCGGAAATGTACAACATATGTTATATAAAATACCCGGAAATATACGACATATGTTATCTAACGCGTACCCGGAAATGTACGACATAAGTTATCTACTGTACCCGGAAATATACGACATATGTTATCTAACGCGTACCCGGAAATGTACGACATAAGTTATCTACTGTACCCGGAAATGTACAACATACGTTATCTAACGTACCCGGAAATGTACGACATAAGTTATCTACTGTACCCGGAAATGTACGACATAAGTTATCTACTGTACCCGGAAATGTACGACATTCTAAGAACGTAACAAGGACAAAGGTGGAAGGAATTCTTTGTGGTAGAGGGCCTGGTAACGTGGCTGTCTAGAGCCCAAGATCCCAAATGATGTGTTACACAAGCCTTAAGGGTCAGATCCATAATCAAAACTGTCCCGTTGACAAATAAATGATAGAGATCCAAATATCTGAGGAAGAGGGAGTAGATGGCAAAAATGCAAAACACAAAAATAACACACCTAGCTTTGTGAAATAAAAAAAAGAATGGGAGGAATCAATGGGGGGGTGGAATTCAGGGGCAGCTACAGAGACCCTTGGAGGAACCTTAAATCCACCCCTCCCCCTGTGTAAACACTCTTAAAAGACATAAGGAATCTCACTCATCTGTGGCCTGAAGAAAGGGGAGGGGTGGGGGGGTGAGCTGTGTTTTTGGGGACAATCGGGAGGGCGGAGGTGGGGGGATATGGGACAGATAGCCAACGCACAGCCTGCAGGATGCGATCGGAGACATTATATGCAAGAGACAGACCACAATTATGAATGAAACTCGATGGAAGAAGTCTGTAACAGCAAATATGGCGGTTGTAGGAAGAAAGCCTGCTTTATAACGGCCAAGCATGTGTGGTTGCACTGATGCAAGCCGAGAGCACATGCATATATAACCTGAGGGCAAAAAGGCTCTAAACAATTGATTTATAGGCAGCGATTGGCAAAACAAACACACGCAACCTATTCTCTCCGCAAATGTAGCGAGACAAACACGTTTTGGGCAAAAACATTTGGCAAAGAAGAATATAAATAGTATACTGTGCATCCTTAGGACACTGTCTCACAACCACAGCAGCCTACTGGTAGTATAGGGTATCAAAGGTCCTGCATGGTCCCATTTAGTAATAGGAGCCTAGCCAGTGCAACTACCCATTATCTAAGGTGGGTTGGGGACACACCCTGTCCACAATGGCCCAGGGTGCTACCCTGGGCAGTTAGCCACATTAGACAACTGACATGTAGACCTATTGCTTGTGGACCTGAGTAACCACTGGAAAGCAATAGTACAGTATAGCTAAATAACAAAAGGTATAGGCTACACACCTGTTGGCTTGAGTTGACAGGTGCAGCCTTGTGTAGTGTGAAATAATATCTTAGATCGTTGAGACTGAAACTGGGGTGAGCTAATAGGCTACAGTGTACCTAGGATATTAAAGCTTTTGTTGTAAATAGCCCATTTATAATCACAACTGACTGCTTCCATCAAGTAAAATACATTTAATTAATAATATAGACACATTAGGCCACAACAATATAACTAAATGAAGTTTTTCGCAAAGCAGAGTGTGTTTCTTCACTAAATCTCCTACCGCTGTCGTTGTGACTTTGCCCGCATATAATGGTTGTCTGCAACCCCACGGGTATACGAGTTTTCTCTGTCGGCATTACGTGGCGAAAGTCACACCTCTCCACAACGGACAGTGTCAAATTCAACGGCCCTTATGTATCGCGTAGTTTACATCGCCAACTCTGCCTTGTTTAATTTCGTTTAGAGACACAAGGTGCATACAGAATGGGAGTGCTTGAAGAGAATACAGGCCGAGCCGCAGAATTTGATGCGCGACGGTTCGGCGTGGGCGTTCTGGTTCGCCACCGCACCGCACTCTAGAAATAACTTTGCTGTGTTATTGCAGACCTGCACAAACAACGAATGGCAAGCTCAGCCATACACCAGCGTGGGACGCCATGAAGGTATTAGACTACGGATAGTTACTACTTGTTATTGTGGGGAACTAGGCAGAATCCTCTTAAGGAGGTATAGAAGTTAAAAACAGACTGCTATTGCAGGAATCCAATTAACGGGCGATTATATCTTAAAAGGAGAGTAGTAGAGTACAGCCAAAGAATGTGATCTTTGTGCCAGCTTGTTCCTATAGCTGAACGCCAAAATGTGCGCCCGCGCTATAACACCAACCAAAACTTAAATTCAAATCAAACAGAGACACACATACATTATTGCATTCCTTATTATAGACAGTATACCATTATAGCATGCACAGCCTCAGTTAATTTAAACGGATAGGCTAATAAACAGCCTGTTTCAAACGTGCGCCTAAATCAAATCGATACGGGCATTTCTCAGTTTTCAAACTGATAGGTGCGCAAACTCGTAAAATCCTGCGGTTTATATGAAATATTACAATGTAGCTACGGTGTAAAATACAGTAGACTCTTACCTCTTGAATAAAAAACTCGTTGGTTAACTGTTTTGTCCTTTCCAAAAGCAGATAGTCAGGCGCGCTGAATGGCTCTGCTACATGTGAATGAACTGAAACGAGGGGACGAATTCCGGGATCTTTATTTTATCCAAAGTAGGCTACCTGCGGCTAATCTCCAGCGGAGGTCTATCAATGAGACATATTCACTTGCAAATGAGCGTCGATCGTGTATTCCCAGTTTCAAAGCCGCGCAGTAATGGTCCGAGCAGGTGAACGAATAAGCACTGTTAACGGCCTGTCTGCACGGCGGTATTCACTTGTATAAGATCGGGAAACCGGGAAAGCCCGAGGACTTACCCGAGACAGATCCGCCGACCAATCAGAGGGCAGAACTAGCGAAGCACACACATACACACACACAGGCACATATACACGCCCCGCCCCTCTCTTCGATAACACTCCCCCCCACCCCCCCGCCACCCCCACCCTCCACACACACACAGCCCATTCCCTCCCAGTACCCACTACTGTGAGATATATCACACATATGAGGGGAATTCTGTAATCGCTCTTCCGTAGTGTTATACACACTTAAAGTGTCCAAATAACAATGACAAGCATTTGCAACCAATAACATAAGGTGACAACTGTTTACAAGGCCTTCATGCTTCCATTTGCTAGATAAGGGACTCCATTGGGACTTTTAGTTGAGAATAACACCAGTTACATAACCTACACATATTCAAGAACCAAGTGGGTAAAATTATGAAAGTATATTAATCTGAGTAATGCATAGTAGGATACAAATCCTAGAACTTGTATTAACTTCAATCAGCAGATGAGCTCTTCGACCAACATGCTTTGGTTTATTGTTGGGATTTTGTTGTTTCATAGAACTTAAAGACAGTAGTTTTTCTTATTCGGGACTTAGTATGCGCAGGTAATTAGTCATTGTAATAGCCTACATTTACAGGAAATGTTTTAAATAAAACCAGGATGTCCCCAGCAATGTTACACAAACGTCATTAACTGAAAACAAATTATCTTCAAAAAAGCTAAAAAATTAAAGCTTTAATCGCTAAAATTTCTATTGTATTTTTATCTAATATAGCACACTTCTGTCCTAAAACTCCTTCGATGTCCAGCGTTATACTGTGTAACGTACATCTACATGTACAAAATAGGCCTACTGTGTACTTTATGTTTTACTTAAAAGGTGTAAGCGATGCTGGGGGAATGTTGATTTTTGAGCTCATCAACAATAATAATGTATGCTTCTCGCTGTAGATGAGAAACTCTGTCACCCCACATTGAACACGCATTGCCAAGACTGTGGTGATTGCCGTTGCCGTTCACACCACTTTTTACACTTTTACACTGCATGGTATCGGCTCGGCTTGATATAGCCTACTTTGGTTTCCACTCCAGTAATAGTATACCCCCTCGATGTAGCAGGTCGTCATAGCGACGGAGCTGTTTGAACCACTCCTACCATTGTAGTCCTTAAATAGATAACGACTTTTAATTTTTTTTTTCTTCTAAACATGACGTCTCTACGCTGTTGGAATCGCTTACCACACCTTTAATTATGCATTTCAGTAACCACACATAATATCACATAATACAGTGAATTCAGGAGCTTAAACTGCACTAAAACATAATCATTTCAGAGGAACCCTTCCTGATATATGTATGTTTAACTACCAAGTTACATTACAGACGCTGCTTATTTATGAGGTATTTCAACGGACATTGACGTATCCACAGCAGTGATGATCTCATAATGGTGGTGATATCGTCCTCACCCAAGAGACCAATTGGCTACATGGCAATGCAGGTGTCATAGCAACAGACATATAGCATCAGTGCTACAGCCAACACTGGGTGAATATATTTAAAAACATCCCAGGCATGTTTTACATACTTATATATCCTTTTTTTTATTATATATTTTATTTATATAAATAAAGGCACAAACAGTAACACCCTTAACAGATGATAACTGTAAAACTTTGGAAGTTCATAAATAATGTAACTGTGATATAAACTCACCAGTAGACTGTTAGTGAGTAACGTGATCATCCTAAAAAGTGTTTGAGAGGAAGCAGTGTTGTCCAGAGTCCGTGTGGCATTATGCACACATCTATAACATCATCACACACACAGGAGCAACCATAGAGATTCTGAGGGGTTTGTTTCTTTCATTATTGTCAAAGCAAAAACATATCACAACAGTATCTTAGGATACTCATGGGCTGATTGGGTATTGAAAAGAAAATTATATAAATACAACTTTAGAAGCACAAACGCTTCCGCAGCACGCAAATTGCAAATAATTAGCTATAAAAGAATGAGCTAAATTGTAAATCAGTCCCTGATCAAACAACATCACGTCCATTACTATGCATTGTGCGTTCAGTGGACTGAATGTTCTGAACATTCAATGAACCGTTTCACTGAATGACACGTTTCCTCGAAAACGTTTGCAACGTTGTTGAACTACTACATATTTGCCTCAGTGTTATTAGTAGCCTATTTTTTTAGTATTTGTCATAATCACTATTTAGTACCAACAATGTCACTTTCAATACATCTTATGCAGTCTCATTCTGATATCAAATGAATTACATTTTAAATCGGATTAAGTTAACAACCATTGATTAAGGACATATCCTTCAACTGGAATAATATCAGGGGTGCAAACACACCAAGGGTGAAAAAGGTGACAAAGACTTTCTCGGGATGTCCGGGGACATACTCCCCCCGGGAAGACTTAAATGTCAGCTTTAAAATGTGGATTTTAGCATCCAAATATACAGAATACTGGGGGGAAATGTAGGCCTACTAATAATCAACACAACACTCAAGACAGTGCAGAACCAGCTGTCCGCCCAAAAAGAGAATAAAATACTAAAAAGCATTAAAACAATATAACAAATCAATGTTGTCCACCATTTAAATTACATTTTGAACTAAACGTTCCACCATCCTGAATGTGGCACAGGCAGACCCCTGCAGTCGGCATGGAAACACCCTCTTGCTTCCGATTGGTCCAATCTGACGTGTGCATCGCCCTGGCCGGAAGTCTTTAATGGATCGACACAGAGCATCAGCGAGTAGGGGAGCCCGGAAGCTGTCGATCTAACGTTCCTCCTTGGAACTGTGATGCAGGGAGTCTGTTGCTGCCTCCCCCGGCCCCTCCCCCACCCCCCTGCCCTCAAACCGGCCCCTCCCCTCCCCTGGCCCCGCCCCCGCCCCTGGGCCCGCTCCCTGGCGGGCCAGGCCCCCGAGCAGCTCCAGGACGCGGATCTCGTGCGCCATGCGGGCCCTCTCGCGCCGTTCCTCGCGGTCGGCCGCCTCCCGCTGCCGCCGCTCCTCCCGTTCCAGCCAGTGGGCCAGCAGCTCCTGGTGGCCCCGCGCCTGCTCCTGCCGCTGGGCCTCCAGCTGCACCAGGAGGCCCCGCGTCTCCTCCACCAGCCGCTGGAAGCACTGGGACAGATGGCCCAGGGCCGGCTCCGCCCCGGCCAGGGACCCGGGCCCCCCAGGCCCCACCCCAGCCCCAGCACATGCCCCGGGCCCCTCTGGGCGAGGGGGCAGGGCTGAGGAAGAAGAAGATGAGGAGGAGTGGGGAGTGGTCCTGCTACTGCTGCTGCCGATGTTGTTGTTGTTGTTGTTGTTGTTGTTGTTGTTGTTGGTGGGGTCCATGGTGGGTGGGCGCAGGGGCGAGGGTGCGGGCGGGGGAGGCATCGGGGGAGGCATCTGGGAAAGGGCGAGCGGCGAGGGAGCACGGTGGTGGAGCTCCGATAGAGTGTCTGGGAGGATGGACAAGGTCAGAGGTCACAAAGTAAAAACAGCCCCCCCACCACCAGGAGAGAGAGCTGTGTGTTATTATCAAGTAACTTAAAGGTGGAGTCACAGGTTGGCAGGTCTGCAGTGAACAAGCTGACAATTGCAAGCCAAAATGGGGTTACACTACTTGAGTAGTGCAGGCTACTAGAACATAGTTTTATGGGTTTTGGACCACATATGGTTTAATTTCAGCAGTGTTTTCAAGGTTTATATTGCGCATGAATTCTTCCTCGCCGTCCAGACTACAGTAAATGATACAGGCGGCAGAATGTAGTTTGTTGTTGTTTGTGTCAACAACACAGCAACAGCCTGTTCACACCCAGTGTAGGAACAGTGTTACGTTTTGATAGCCAGCCATGTAGCTACTAAGCACATTATTTCATGAATAAAGGTTAAATTATATCACTGCACAACATCGCAGCCATCCCTGCCCGCTAAACAGCCATGTACCCATAAGCACATATTAATGAATGAATTAAGGGTAACATAGACCGAAACCGCAGCCGTTCTTGCCGCTACAGGGCTATGATAGATAGACTTGTGAACACGTGAACATTGTGAAAGTTTCTACATTTCTGGAAGAAGTTTAGCAAAAACCCACATACACTATATATGCGTGTGGATGAAAGGTCAAAGCGCAAAGAAAAAGCGATGCATTTAGAAAGCTTAAGACCCACATGCGTGTGGACTAGACATAAAACATGCAGGGCAGAAGATCCCCAGGACCAAGCAAAGCGTAGTACTACGGTTTTGTTTTTGAGAGCGGTGTTCGCCACTTTGTTTATGTTCCTATTTACGGAGCCAGGGCTGTGTTGAAGTATCGGTAAGCGGTGAGATAGCGAAATGCGAGGAGATATTTGGTAAATTTGACAAAAAGTGTATTAGCATACAATAGCTGACTACACCTTTAAAAGCAGCATACGTACCGTCAGGGTTGTGATAGACACCCGTCTGCAATAAGCTTGTGTCGCCGTACTCATACTCATACTCGTCTGTGGAGTTTTCAAGGTCCTCCATCTTCACCTCGGACTCAGGCTGCCATGCCGGGTGCTCCACGCTCTCCGTCCCCGCCACCGCAGAGGCGATGTGCGGAACAGGCCGGCCGCCGTTGTCGTTGTTCCCCTCCAGGAACGCCGCGAACCGCGCACCCCCCGCGTCGGCGCCGGGCCTGAGGCCCGCCGTTCTCAGGGAGAGTGCGGCTGTCGCAAAGAATTTGGAGCCAAGATGGTGTCCCCTGTCTGCCCCCATGGCTTTGGAGACAAGATGGCGTCCCCCATCCACCGCCATGTCACTGGAGCCAAGATGGCCTCCCCCGTCCTTCCCCAAGTTATTAGAACCAAGATGGCGTCCCCTGTCCTCGCCTGCCACGTCATTGGAGCCAAGATGGCGTCCCCCATCTACCACGCCATTGGAGCCAAGATGGTGTCCTCCGTCCAACGCCCTGCGGCCCAGCACAGCGTCCATCTCTGCAAAGTATTTGAAGGAGCAGGGCTGCTGGCCACCGCCCGCGCTGCGCTGCAGTTTGGCCCGGACGTAGTTGGCCTTCAGCGTCTTCACCCGCAGCCGGCACTGGTGGGGGCTGCGGGCGAAGCCCAGCTCGCACATGCGCACCGACAGGAGCTTGAAGACGTGGCGGTTGCGCAGGTTCTCCGCCAGGCTCTTCTGGATGCGCTCGTCGCTCCATGCGCACAGCAGCACCTGAGTCTCCTCCACGGTCCAGTTGACCGAGCGTTCAGCCTCCCGTTTCCCTGAAGACGGAGGAGCATAGGTGAACAAGGTGTAGGCCTTTATACACTGGCTTGGCTTTGGCCGAAATTCGACTTTAAAAGCACATGTGGACAGGATACAATGCCCCAAGCTAAAAAGCTTGAAATGTTGTGAAAACAAACACAAAAAATACAATTTAATTAAATATTAAAATATAATTTAATGACATACCGAAAACAAGTAGTTTAGTTGCTTTCTTGAAAACTGAATACGTGCTGCCGTAATTATGAGCAAGCCTGTTGCATTTTAATGTGCGAAATTACATGGTCCATTAGAAAACCTACTCCCAAGTGTCGTGGCGAATAGTTATCCCCGCCCAAATGGTTGCTTACCCTCTTTATTGATAACTACACAACAGAGATTGCTTGTACAAATTGTCAGCGTTAAGCTCTGTCAATGGCAACAGCTGATCTACCATGTTGTCAAGATTACTTTGAGAAAAAAAAGACATATACACA
>JAODLL010004176.1:0-11287 GCA_026546735.1 Forbesichthys agassizii | reverse complement strand
ACATACATACATACATACATACATACATACATACATACATACATACATACATACATACATACATATATATATATATACACACACATTTTCTTAGGTTTTGGACCAGTTTTCCCCTTCAACAGTTAACTACAAACCCAAGATGCGCGCATTGCACAATATTTGCATTCCTGATGTTCTCCGTTTAAGTGAAATAGCAGTATCAGCAAATATAGCCTTGCTGAATTCATTACACAGCACATTACACAAGCATTTGGAAGAAGGATACCACGATGGCACTACTCTCTCTCCAAGACCTGAAGACCGTCTGCAGCAAAGGCTGGTAAAGACACCGTCATGAAAAAAACAATGTATTCCACACAGGGTAACTAACAAATATGTAGACAAAATATTATTGTCCATAAGCTTTATCTGGTGTTATCATCTAGGAACCCCAGTTGTGTTTGTCCCCAAGCTAAGGAAGGGAATTACAGACCAATGTAAGGATGAAAAATTAAAATAAAAACAGATTCTTTGTGTGTGATGTGGTTAGCCGACATCAAAACAGACCAGAAATAGGCACACTATATAATGTTCTGTTGATGATTCTGTGTTTAGCCACAAAAAGTGCTATGAGCATTGAACTATAGTGTTTTTTCCTCACAGAAATCCTCTCCATACTATATATAGTCAAATAAACAATTGTGTATGACAATTTGGACAAAACCAAACACGACAAATACAAGGACAATAATGTATAAAACAAAGTAAAAACTGCTATCTCTTTCAAGTTGTTATTGTTTATTATATTAAAACACTTAGGAATGTGATATATTAACTGGAATGCAACTCGAGGTGCTTTCAATATAGCTGTATAGTGATATATCTATTCCACCTGGTTTCTATTATAATGCAATTATTTTACGTAATATGGCCATATCAGCATACATATTTATTTAGAAAAAGAATGAAAACACTCCTTTAAAATAATAATTTCTTATTCAGTCATTATTTCACAATATTGTCCTAACAGTTGGTGGACCACTCCAAATCCCAACAACAGTGTGAACTGACTATTGGATCAGAAGCTCAGTGGGGCAGTTGAGCCGAGCGTAGCTAGACAATGACTCTTGTCTGCTCAGGGGCTCCCAGGTAGAGTAAAAGCCTTCTCCTGTGTCATTTCCTCCCCCATGGCTAGAGTAGAATGACTGAGTGAGCCATTACAGGGAAACAGAGCCCTTACTGGAAAAGTGAACCCATATTTACTGGCAATATGCAGAAGGGAGGGTGTGTGTGTGTAGGGATGGGGGTTACCCCCACAAAAAGCTGGACTGGAATCTAACCTTGGTGCTTGTGACTTAAATGTAACATAACATTTAGCAATAAAAATAAATAAAATAAAAATGTGACTACTCATTAGATGACTTAGATTAGAGAATAGAGACTCTGGTTACTTGTCCAACATTAGAGCCACGCCTACGACACTGCTTTCATTTTGCCAGCCATTGCCAGACACATAAGTCTTGTGTTAAAAACTGTTCCACAACATTTTACCATTTACAATAGTTAGAATGTGGAAAGCTTCTGGCGGCAGGGGCACTTCCTTAAGCATCTGAACAGAACCAGGAGAGGAGCATTCCAAGACCCCATGTTACTGCCTTGCATTTTAAACCTATTCTCAATACATGACTAAACCAAGAAAGAAAAAAGCTTTTCTCAAAGACTGTTATATTCACCCTGGTCAAGTCACACGCAGAGAGAACAGAGAAGCGGGAATAAATAAATAAAAACAGAACTTTGTGTCAGAGTTCCAACTTGTCTCTCCCATTATCAGACGTATACTGGGCTCCATAATATATCAATGGACTTCTAAGAGTCAGAGAATCCTGTGTGCAGTTACTAGCGGGCCTCTTTCTGCCCTAGATGAATGGTGTGGTACAGATTAACCATGCAGAATGTGTGTCTGTGTGTGTGTGTGTGTGTGTGTGTGTGTGTGTGTAAATACAGCTCAGCACACGTGCCTGGCTGTCTCCAGGGAACTGGGTGAAGAGCCACTCATCTCCCTTTGAACTTGAGGCCATATGGCCTTCAGTAGGGTTACACACACAGACACACACACGCAGCTAAATTCATGTGACACTGTGACAGAGGCCAGGCTTTGACCTATATACTGTCAGTTGTGTGTTTAGATGTTTTTAACCTGTATGATAACCTCCAGTATGTGCTGTGTTGCTGACTCACCTCGTTGTCATGGTGCTGGCAGAAGCTCATGCGGTCCTGGAAGAGGGAGAGCAGGGCGAAGTTGTTCTGCAGGGACTGGGCCAGCGACACGGACAGGCCCGACTGGCTGGGGTTAGTGCTGCCGTTGCCCCGCCCGTTGCCCAGGTGATAACTGTCCCCCAGGCGTTCCATGAAGTGGTCTTTGGTCAGCCGGACCCTCTGGTGGGCACGCACGCAGTTGTCGCACAGGTACTCCTGACAGTCCAGGCAGTGGGAGCTGGCCGGGTTCTCCTCGTCGCAGGAGCTGCACTGGGGTTCCCCCAGGTGGTGTGGGCGCAGCAGGCCCCCGTGGGGGTGTGGGTGGTGGCTGGGGAGTGGGTGGTGGTAGACGGACCCCCCCCCACCACCACCACGCAGGCCTCCGCGGTGGTGCCCTTTCTTGCTCTGGACCTGCTCCTCGGAGCTGACCACGACGTCCAGCAGGTCACTGAAGAGGAAGTTGGAGGAGGGAAGGGAGTCCACGCCGGCCTCCGTGATGGAAACCTTCTGGTCACAGGTGGGGCACCGTAGCTTCAGGGGGTCACCGGGGCTCCTCTGGCCCTCCAAGCACTGCCTGCAGAAGGCGTGGAGGCAGGGGAGAACGTGAAGCCTCCTGGAGGTGTGACCGGAGGAATTAGAGGTGTGGGATGAGGAGGATGAGGTAGAGGAATTTGAGGAAATAGGCGCTGAGGAGCCGCAGAGCTCCTTGCAGAGCGGGCACGTCTGCAGGTCCGAGTCGGCGAACGAAGCCATCTGCATCGCTATTGAAAACAGGCTCAGTTTACAACATGTGCTACGAGTTTGATGTTGTATTCATTTGAGACACGTCGGATTATTGTGACGTATAAAATAATAAACCTATTGTATTTGAGGTAGATAGGCTACATAAGTTAATTGTGAATTGGTGCGCATGGGCTTCTTGAAAAATATCTAAACAATTAAACTACAATAACAAAGAAATTATGAGGTAGACAGTAGGCTACTTTTGTCAAAACGAAGACTTGAATATCAGGTTAGTTACAGCTTCCAGGCTATAGGCTATATTTGTTTCAGGTTTAAGCATTTTTAATCAATCTTACAAAGACTAAAGTTAAACATGATGAGATGAGAATGCCTGTCGAGCGCATTGGAGGCCTAGATTCAATTGTTGATATTCAGGTGAGGTAGGATCTTAGAAAACAATCCTGAAATTATATTGACACAGAAGTGGCGTCGAACAACTATGAGCTTCGTCTCTCCTCCCCCATTGACTCGACATGACTACGGGGCTCCGCGTATAAAACGGGCCCACTAGTACCGACAATGTCCACGTTATCCTCCAATTTAGAGTCCCTCTGGTCGTTTCTCCCTAATCCACCATCGGGGTCCGATCCGCGGCTTCAGGGGCAGCCAGCGACAGGTAGCAGCAGCACACGCTGGGACCATAAGATCTTAAATTATTCATCAAAGCATTTGCTCACAAGCGACACGATCTCATCGCGTGCCACCGATCAGTTTTGCATGGAAACAGCTAGGATTGTTTTGAACCAAATATCGACACGCAGTCAGTCTCTGTGGCGACGTGCATGTAATGTTCAAGTTTACCACTCCTCCGGTTAGGACACCCCTTGCCAGTTTTCTCTGCCCTGGAGATCTCTGCGCCGAGGAATGCACGCAGCTTTTCCACACGTCTCTCTGGAGGCTCCGATGTTTCAGCCTCCTAGTCGTCCAACAGCTTGAAATTAGTGCGGATACGTTCGTGCAGGACGACCAGCCCGATATTTCTAGAGGTCCGCTCTCCCGTTCGGGAATTTTGTAGTGATATAAACATAACCATACGGTGTGCGCTCTGCGCGCTTGTTCCGTACAGGCGCGTGATGGTCAGATTGCTCCTTCAGCCTCTTGTCTGAGAAAAATGGACACATTTCCGCTTGAGGGAGGGAGGGAGGGAGGAGGTGAGGAGATCTCGAGTTGGTTGCGCGCAAAGCTCGTTCCCGACGGGGAGGGGAAAGCGCGACTTGCTGTGACGAGGTGTCATTCATTCATTCGTACGGAGTTCGAACGTACAGCGGACCAAAGGACTACTGACACACTCATTAAAATGCAAGATGTCTTTTCATGCAAGAAATTCAAAGCAAACAAAGTCAAATGCAGCATTGCAGAGAGCGCTGCTTTTTGACGATATCAATCCCCCACCTCGATCATTGCTCTCCAACCCATCTTCCCCCATTCACTGGTGACTGAATTAGTCTATATACCAGGCAGGCTTCAAGGGCTACTAAATAGGTCCCATTACAGCAGTATGATTCTATTCTATATATTCACAAATAGTTTAGAACACTTTCAGGAAAATTGACATTTAAATGTTATAGCTTTGTGTAGCCAAACTACCAAATGGAAGGAAATGGATGTTATTGTATGTTTAAGTCCTTATTAATTCAGAAGGTATTTTGATTCAGTTATAAGTTGATAACGGTGCTGCAGTATAGGCTATTCGTTACTTTCCTATTGTATAAGGCTACTGGGCGATAAGGCCAACTTGATGAAGTTGTGTAGCCTTAGCCTATAGCAAAGCTGTTACATAACACAAAAAAACGTATTACCATTTAGGCTACACCCTTGAGCATGCAGCTTCATTAAATACAATTGGGTGACATTCCTGCAAACACATAAGCAGGCAGTTGGAAACATTTATCTGGAATTATATTTAAGTAACATTTGAATAAGCTTATAAATACATGAACCATTAATTACCATAACAGATTCATCTTTAAAGGTCGATATTAGTTAACTGCATTATCAGGTAAATCTATCGTAAAAGTTATGCCATTGTCCACATGTACTGTATGTCTACACGGATAGTTTCGTAACAAGCATTTTCTTTAGTTTTTAATTTAATTTGATATCCTGTCCAACATTATTTGACCTCTGCAATTATTCCATTTAGTCACAATAGCACATGTTGGTTAGTTCATAGTAAATGTGTTATTGATTTATGATATGTCCTATGCCTTCCCTAAACAGAATTGAAAGGACTGTAAAAATTTCACATCTATGGAAATTGAATACGCTTCCGCCAAGTGCACTAGATTCAGGGTAGGGATAAGCAAAGAGAAGATGAGCACAATCATTGGACAGTGAGGTTATATAGAGTTGGTGGCTACATATGTCATGTGAGAAATGGGTCTATAGCATTGGGTTTCACAGATCACTGTACAACAGTGAATTAGAATATTTGCAACTATGTGTGTACCATCATGTAGGTTTAATCACATTACCTTTTCAAATAAATGGAACCCCCTGACTAAGCACATGGGTATAAAGCAACCAGGCTATGGATAAAACCAATTGCGCTGTGTAGCACTATTTGTAGTAGGCTACTGAATTTTCCCAATACTTCCATTCTGACTGGATGTTGTGTCTATATTGCTTTTCTGCTTCTAGTAAACCCAAACCATTGGCATCAGATCTTTCCCAGTAAATCTGATTGTAAACACAATAGTGTGTTGGCCTGTGGTATATAGTTCTATGCTTTGTACCAGCACTGGCTATAGCCTTAAGGAAATATTTGGTATACCAAAACCTGAATAGGTAGCCCCACCGGTAAACATTGCCCCCTAGTGTAATATTAAGAAACTGGTTAGAACAAAGCAGGGCCTAGATAAAAGGTGTCAAGGGAAAGAAAGAGCTTTTCCCATTTCAAATAATTTTTACTTCCATTTTAGTTACTACTATTTTAAAGAATGATTCACAGCAAAACTTGTAGAAAACAGAAGAACAATGTATTTATAAAAAAACATAAACAGAATCTACAGAAACAAACAGCAAACATTTTTTTGCAATTAAATATATATCTTTTTTTAACCAAATGTAACATTCAATTTTTACAAGAAGATTTGTAAGCTATAATAATGCAAAAATAATCTAATGAAAGTAAACGTATCAACTCTTCCATGGATATTCTTTTAAAAATGAGAACAAAAATTAAAATTTTAAACAAATTGAACTCACAAGTAATGTTTTCAAGTGACAATGATTATTTTGTTTGCCCAAGGTTCAACTCTACGGACCTTTATTATGACTTGTGTTACATTCATCTAAGCGCGCGCGCACACACACACACACGCACACACATACACACTTCAGTGCTAGGACGGCTGTGTCCACACTGTGTTGGCCCACATGTGGTTCTGCCGCAGCCAACACCGAGCAGACGGAATGTCCACCTTGAACACTTGCTCCTGGGAGGCGTTCACCACCGTGAAGCTAACATTCAGCTTGGGCTGGAGGATGCCGGCAGCAGAGAGCAAGCGGCTGGCAGCATCCAGGTAAGCCCTCTCACAGCTGTCGCTCCTGCGGGAAGGCAACAAAGGCCCAAGTCATATATTAGTGCACTTTTAAGTCACGGTTTACCACCGCACGCTCACCAGGGGCATCACGTTAAAAATTAAGACTTAAGGCCTTATGCCAATGGCCGCAAACTATTTAATTCACCACTTACTGCCATCATTTATAAATATTCCAATATTTATCAAAAACATACAACAAAATACCAAAAAAGTACTTGTAACATGTCTAAGCTGATCACCATATACACTCACGGCCACTTTATTAGGTACACCTGTTCAATTGCTTGTTAACACAAAAAACTAATCAGCCAATCACATGGCAACAAGTCAATGCATTTAGGCATGTAGATGTGGTCAAGACAACTTGCTGAAGTTCAAACAGAGCATCAGAATGGGGAAGAAAAGGGATTTAAGTGACTTTGAACGTTGCATGATTGTTGGTTGCAGACGACCAAGTCTGAGTATTTCAGAAACTGCTGATGTAATGGGATTTTCACACACAACCATCTCTAGGGAGAGAATGGTTCAAAAAAGAGAAAATACCCAGTGAGCGGCAGTTTTGTGGATGAAAATGCCTTGTTGCTGTCGGAGGTCAGAGGAGAATGGGCGGACTGATTTGAAATGATAGAAAGGCAACAGTAACTCAAATAACCGCTTGTTACAACCAAGGTATGCAGAATACCATCTCTGAACGCACAACCCGTCCAACATTAAAGCAGTTGGGCTACAGCAGCTGAAGACCACATGGGTGCCACTCCTGTCAGCCAGGAATAGGAAACTGAAGCTACATTTCGCAGAGGCTAAGCAAAATTGGACAATAGAAGATTTGAAAAACGTTGCCTGGTGGTAGAGTCAGAACTTGGCATAAACATGAAAGCATGGATCCATCCTTCCTTTTATCAACAGTGCAGGTTGATGATGGTGGTGTAATGGTGTGGGGGATATTTTCTAGGCACACCCGTAGTACCCATTGAGCATCGTATAAACGAGGCATCTTATCGGAGTATTGTTGCTTATGCTGACCATGGACATTATGACCACAGTGTACTCATCTTCTGATGGCTACTTCCAGCAGGACAATGCATCATGTCACAAAGCTCAAATCATCTCAAAATGGTTCCTTGAACATCACAATGAGTTCACTGTACTCCAATGGACCCAGCAGTCACCAGGGGCCTCATGTATCAACATTGCGTACACACGAAAACGTTGCGTATGCTGGTTTTCACGCACAAAGTGTGACGTGAGAATGTGCGGAGCGCACCGCAATGTCTTGAGCTGCCGTGAGAATGTGCGGAGCGCACCACAAACTCAAGTCTGGCTCTGTAAGGTGTCAATTTCAAACTGAAAAGTACAAAACCACACCAAATATGTGTCCCTTCCAGTTACAACCAGGCAACATGGCGTTGTCAATGGAAAAAACATATCCGATGACCACAATCATGTAGTACAATGTGGTTAATGTTTAACATCAGAAAAGCCAAAACCAAAACGTTGAATGCTATAGACTGTATATTTATGTAAGAAACATAATGATGTATGTGTGTCTTATGTATTCAAAATCAACTTACATAAATAAATATACGTGACAGATTCTGTCCCCATCGGGACGCAAACCCCGCTCCCACGGAATACAATATCTTGGCCTTAGCAAGGTGCCAAAATAATCTCCATTACTCACAACCGCTTTCTTGAGGTATCAGAGTGATATGTACTTAATTTAAAAGTAGGCTACTGCACAATGCCGGCTGGCCATCGTTACATAGGCATACTTTAGTCACCATCTCTATATCGCCATTGTGCGCACCCCGGCTTACTTCCCACAGATTAAATATCTTACTCACTGTGCAAGAATATGGCCATGCACTGCAATTTTCTGTTTAAGAATATGTGCTGTTGCTGAGACTCACAGACATCAATTTCGCACGAGGCAATTACACACGCATCCATGCACCGGCATATACTTTTTAACCAGTTCTAATTTATCACTTATGTCAATTATCCAATATCATTCCGTTATATATTTTGTCTCTTTCATAGTATTGACAATGCAATTGTCTATTCTATGACTACAGCCTTTCTTCGTGTGAACTTAGCTGCCACAGTTCAACTCTTCCCTTTATCGGTTTTGATATCCAACTGTGTCTATAGTTGCGGACGTGGTACGGCTCTCGGAACCCAATGCATTGACTGCCACTTCGTTGACTCTCTTTTATTGCTGATACCGGAGGACAAACATCCAAATATAAAATTAATCCTTGCCTTCACCTGTGATCAAAACGTCAGTCAGTTAATTTTATTTTTTTTTACATGTTTTGCATCTAGATAAGCCAGACAACGGATGAGGACATGGGCGCATGTATTAGCATTTACATAGTTATTTATGGGAGGAGTTAAGAGCGGGGTCAAAGGCTCAGGCACATACTCTAAAATACACATTTATTGGAATGTATGAAGGATAGATGCGCTGGATTTGGCGTACGCATGGTTTCATACATCCGAATTCTTCTGTGCGAACACACTATTCGTGGGTATGACATCTCTTAGTATGAAAGCTGCGCAATTGTCGATACATGAGACCCCAGATCTCAATCCAATAGAGCACCTTTGGGATGTGGGGGAACGTGAGATCCGCATCATGGATGTGTAACAGACACATCTGCAGCAACTGCGTGATGCCATCATGTCAATATGGATCAATATTTGAGAGTAATCTTTCCAAAGCAAACAGGTGTCCAACACAGTACTAGCAAGGTGTACCTAATAAAGTGACTGGTGAGTGTATATGCAAAGCGTCGTAATATTTTAGACATGGTAGAAATGTTTGAGAAACTATGTAAATCAATGGATGGTTGAAAAATACAATCTTCCAGGTCATCATATTGCAGTTTACTATAAGGTAGCGACACCACATCTGACTGCCAGTATCTTCTCACCACACACTTTATATCTGGTAATAGCAGTATTTTGCCTAAATGGCAAAGTAGACGCCTTTGCAGATATATTTGTATAAAACAGTGAATGTCTAAATGTGTGTGTGATTCTTGTTTCCACCCATTGGTTGATGCAATTGCTGAGTTTAGTGATAGTGTATAGGTGGTTTCACACAACTCTTAGCCCACGGCTGAGAGCTGTTTTAGCCCAGGGCTAAGTAAATACTCACACTAACATTTTATGTAGGCACTGACTTTTATGAAGGCGCTGGCACTGACTTTAGCCTGGGGCTGAACTTGTTAAGAAACCTGTGTCAAAGTGGCTAGTGTGAACTGGTTAAGAAATTCATGGTCGATGTCATAGACAAGTCACATAGTTTGTGCCACCTAATGACCTACATAGCAGACCGTAGTAGAGGGCTTCAGAATATTAACACAAAGCCTTGGGCAAAAGTAAACGTGTGAACACATGGCAAGCTATGGGCCTTCTCCACTGGCGCATTTGGCTGGAGCCGAGCAGTACCATGCTGATTTGCATTTCCAGTATCACTAACCGCACCAAGTCGTACCGAGCCGCGTTCAAGATTGCTCAGGAGTGGGGCCAAAGTGAACCGGCCCGCTTTCAAGTTGGGCCCCTGTGACATTAGGGTCCAACAATATTCCATTCATGCAGTGCTGAAAAAAAAATGCACACACCAAAAATAGGCTACAAGAAATGTGTATGCCTAGTTGTAGCCTTAATACAGTAATCCTAGCAGGGCGGACAAATAAACAATATTTAGGTTATTTTCAATGTTTAGAGTATAAACGTAGTGAAACAGAACAGAACAAGGAACCCTCATGTCGAGAGTGAACTTCAAGTTCAAGCCATAAAATACAAAAATAATTGTATGCATGTGTTTATTACACCAATGTTATGCTTATAAAACTATTTTTATTTTGGAATAAGGCTGTAACAGAACAAAATGTGGACAAAGTGAAGCACTGTGAATACCACAATTCCACTAATGTGCACATTAAATAAAGGATTTCACACAAAACCCCATCAGCCATAGCAATGTATGTCCAATTTGGAAGGCAGAGCTTCTGAGGGAGTACCTATGGCATTGGTGTTTTTGTTTTTATAAAGTTAAGTTAGTTAAAATATCCATCTTGTCTAAATTGTAGTAATACTGTTCAAATCTTAATGATACCCATCCCTAATTTACACTAGCATTTTATCGTATTTATTAATTTAAAAAAATAAATAATAATTGCCTTGGCATTCAATTATTATTGGTTTTAGTAAAAACTTAATAACTAGATCTGAAAGTAGAAGTCTTGGAAAAATAATGTCAAGCAGATTGTAAAATGTATTTTAATAATAATATTAAAAAAACATTGAGATGCTTTGACACACAGGAAAGTGTCCAGGGCTGTCCTGTTGTATTTATGAATGGAAAGCTATGATTGACTTGTTCATCCCAGCTATGACATGTTTGCGTGCCTGGAGCCAGTTCAGTTGGGCAAGATGCTCTGTTATGTCCACATAGTTCTATGGTTATGTAACAACATGGCAAAATCACACAGCTAGTTTCGGTAATAAGCCCCACCAACTTCTCATGGACTTCTCCACCGCAGGGGCGTTTCTAGGCATAGGCAACCTAGGCGGTCGCCTAGGGCGCCATCTGCTGGGAGGCGCCAAAATGGTACCCCCTCTCCACCTTCCCACCGTTAAAAATACAGTATCTCACAAAAGTGAGTACACCCCTCACATATTTGCAAATATGTGAGCATATCTTTTCATGTGAC